>CASHTH010003133.1:0-42779 GCA_030341885.1 Geodia barretti
CATAACAACAACACAGCCGAAACGGACGCGGTCGAGGTTAAGCCTGTGCTTTAATTTATATATTGGCTTGTTCCACTTGGTTCTTCAACGCCATAATCTTAAAACACAGTAGTTTTACGAAAATCGCCTTTTTTTAAAATCACCCAGTGATTAGCACTGAGACCCGATCATATCGGGCTATTAAATCGATTATGTGCGCCGTCGACTCGAGCAGAAAATCTGTAAGAACAGTGAAAAACACAGACTGACCAGACAGCACACACTATACGGGACATACTTACCAGTTATACCTACCGCTGCGCTTATATTATGACGCGCTCAGAAGGGTTAACTACCAATTACCACCCACACTAGTCTCTTAGGTTTTTTGAAAAATTTGTAACGCAAGTTCTTTCGGTGAGGTTGTTTGTTAGTTTCCTTCATATTACATTCCTCCAACGTTATGCATGCAAATTGTTTATAGCAATCTAAGCATATAGTTCATATGGACATTATTTTTTTTAAATGTTTTTGGGAGTATAACCACAAGTGTTTAGCATCAAAACTACTCAGAGTAGTCAACACATTAGCCTTAAGGTAGGTCTTCCTTTATAAACATTTATTAGTAAACACAGAGCTTTTTAGGTTGACAACTCTTATAGTGACAAATTGTTTTACTTACTTCACAAGTGAACCAACAATTCCCTATTAAATGTTTCCACTGGTCAAAAAACTATGAGCTATGATTACATTGAAAGTGTAATATCGTCAACGTGGGATAACCGGGCCTGTGTGCAAATAATTTCAGACGCGCGCTCTCAATATTAGTGCCTTTCTTTACATGACAGAGATGGGTAACCCTATCACCTAAAACATGCTGAAGTTTTTTCATCGTCCATGAATTGAAAGGACACTCTTTGGAGAATGCGGCTTTACCATTATTACTGTATGACTTTACTACGTCATTCCCACTGATCTTTCTCGCATGGGCCTACACAACCTCTTATTGAGCTCATGGGGTTTGGTGTCTGCGAACACCATAATGGCCCTGCTGGCACAACAGCCCGAGGAATTCCCCCATTCACATATTAGGGGCCAACACAAAATTCATCAGCCCATCATCCGGGGAATAGTTAAAATGCTCGGCCTCCTCTGGTAGAACCCTTCACAACGGCACTAACTTTTGCCGTGTTATTATTTTATTGTATGGAAATAAAGATGGGTCGGCGGTCGGGCATAAGGCCGAATGCAAGCAACTTGAGTAGCAGGGCTAAATGATGGCACATCATCACGGAGGTAGACTAACGCCAGCCAAGCTCAACTACTCCTCGGCAATGACACACATCCGACAACTTGGTCGCTTTGAACTCACAATGTGGGATGAGGCAGTACATTGGGTGTTGGTTTGGTCAAGAGTAGGGACATGTCAGAGGTTGGTTTTCCTTCCCTCCCCTTCGAAATCAGGGCATGTCCCCCAAGGGGCCCGAAGACAAGTTCTGCTCTTCCCGCTACTTTTTACCTTCGTACACCCAGTACATAAACTGTCGGGTGAACCCATCGGCTCTTCCACTCATGCATAGTGGATTAATCCTAAAAGTGTGCTGCAGTCGTAACCTAGACCACTCCTCCCACTCTAGGACTGCGGGACTCCTCAGAAGGCTCTTCTGTTTGGCTCACCACATCCATTGGATGGATTGTTACCGCTTATTTATCTTGCTTGTGTGTTAGGGATTTTACGGTGTTCAATTTTGCATTCTCTTTGTCATCGCTTCAGAGTCTGCACGAGGATTTCTTTGACCAGGAGAGTGTTCCGAGGGGCAGGGGTGCAATAGTTATCATCTGGTGCAGGAAAGAGACAACAGAGGCATCGAGAGACTGCCACTAATTGCTCAGAGAAGAATGTTAAATATCAACACACAGACAAATGCACCAAAAGACATGGACTGTACGATACCACGCATATCCACAGAAATAAAAATGCTTAGTTGACTACGCATAAGCCTTTACCAGGTGCTGGGAATCAAGTGCTATGTCGAAACAGGTAGGCACATTAAATATATACCCGCGGTCACAGGGACTCTATAGGGATAGTAAGGGCCGAGGGGATAAATCTCATGACGAAACCAACAGCACCGAAGACAAAAAAATAGGCTGCGCTTTAGCTGCTATCAATATAGCATAGAGGGGGAAAATATTTACACATGCAGCGTGGTTGCTAACAGATGGATATACGCCTAGGCTTCGTGGGCTACCATGACGTTGGTATTCGAAGATTTCTGGCCAGGCAATTTTAACCAGCTATTTGAAGGGACCCGATCTGTCACCAACAAAGCATATCTCCTCAGGCACAGCCGCTGTCCAAACGGCGGTAGGCAGGTCGCTGCAGCTAGCATTCCCCTGTTGCTTAGTCACAGCACACAAGCTATATACACCTACTAATCGGCAATGCGGAGGATGTAGTTCAGTTTTTCCTGTGGCGGCAAGCCTAGTGCTATATATTGGCTTCTCGAAGACCTACCAGCGTACATGACGCAGTCCCACACCAAGTGTACTGTGGTTCTAGGATTCACGGTTGATCTTAAACTTGCGAGAAATTTTTTCTCGCGCTGACGGTTGCTTTCCTCCATAACCCAATCTTCATAATCAGGATAGCGTGTTATCCTGTGGTTTATTATATAATCAAAAACGGTGGTATAAGTTTCTGTTTCATTATATTGATAAATTTCTTCATAAGATGGTATGGATTATTCCTTTAACACCAACCACGTGTACTGTTTGCACTTATGACCCAGTAGTGAAAGAGGGCAAAAAGAAGCCAGCAGGCCTTCATATCCGAAGGATTCGGATATAAAGTCAGTTCCGCATAGGGTTATTGTGGAGGGAGTACGGACTTTATTTCCTTAGCGAAAGTTCTTCCCATCTTTACGTCTTTGCCTTTTATATAGAGTATATTCCTCCCGCCTGCACCTCCCCTTCACCTTCCCTCCTCTTTTTGGCCCACACCCTCCCTTCTTTCCCTTTTTTCCCTATCCCTCTCTCCTACCTCTCTCTTTTCCTTCTATCATCGCTATCGCAACACAGTGATGGCCTATTAATCTCTACGCTAACCCCCACTCCTTTACTTTCACCTATGTGACATACATTATGTTTATTTATATAAATCTAACATATTATAATATTTCGGTCTTGAGCTTAATAGCACGCTGGTACTGTCTTTTTTTAGGGTCTCTCACTCAGGTCGTGTAATTACGCAACGATTGATTCAATGCTACCCTAGATTTTCATACCGCATCGAAAGGTCTAACAATTATTTCTTAAGCGCGGCAGGATAACTAAGCAAAATTCTGTTTTAATAGTCTCATCAGCACACGCTCTATGGCTTGTCGACACACATGTCGAGTGGATTTGGAAATAGGCATAGCTGTTTTGTATTTAGGAAAACCATTTGAACAGCTGTCAATGCCTAAACGACAACCCACGGACCCGGTAGTTTCTTGTGCGATTAGCCAACCCACTGAGGACACAAACATCATTGACGTCACCGATAAGATTCAGACGGGATAGGTAATATGATAAGAAATTCCAACCTTTGTGTTATCTGGAAAGATTAGACAAATTCTTGTACGGTAGGGCTCTATTTTAACGGGCGCATGGTGGTACATCCTTTACACAGGGTCGGCAATTGGTCGAGTAACATGGCGGCATTTGTCCAGTGCATTGTATCAAAAGGCGCCCACACCGGCGGCCATTTGGCTCTATCACACTCTTAGCCGCTATACCACGAAAGCGTCTATCATTTACTCACCCGGACTCTTGGCAATCGGGCAGGGGTTCATCTCTTTTGGAGAACAGCTCTTGTAACGCCCTCCCAAAGCGGGTCAGGGCAGGGGACAATAAACCAGATCCGCCACAGGGCTATAATGTTCATATTGGGTAAATACGCAGGGTAGCATCAACTGATTTCTAACCACACTCTGAGCAACACTGTGAATAATTTGTATTAAGATTGCCCATGTTGTCTTATGGAAGAGCGCGTTGTCTGAGAGGATAGGGATGTCATTTATTTTTTGAGGGAGTGAAGACGCTCCAAAACTTTCTTGCTATGTCAGGAATGGATTGGGTAAGTAGGCCCCGGGGTGGCTTTGGTCTTTAAGAGATTAGGAGCGCATCATCTGATCTTACAGATCCGCTCACCACAGGCATCTGTCCTACGTTGAGCGTCGGTCTACCATGTATGGGCTGGGTCAACGCATCTGTCAGCTGGCCACAACCCATAGGATGGCTCATGTTTCCCGTCTTCGACGGAACTATCCCAGTCGCTTTCGGTATGGGCTCGTTCGAGTTGGGTGCAGTGTTTGCTTATCCGGAATCATGGGAGGACCGACAGGACCTAAGTTTCTGGGACACAGCAGTAGAAACGGTCTGTGTAGTGCTTTTGGGGTGCAGATGGGGTTGGGTGTGCAATCTCTATCCCTTGTGGTTATGGGCAGCACGGGAATCTCATTTGGCATGGACAGGTAGAGTGAAAACCTCTCACGCTGAGGCACTTCCGCGGACACGGCCACTGTTTCTGTGGGTACAAGTCGCAAATTTTGATGTGGTCTCATCCAGACCTATATATGTCGCCCATACTTTCACCTACGTATGACGTTGGTTTGATTTTCGAGAAGACTAGCTCGCCTATGCTAGACTATACAGGAGGTTTCCACTGCAGGGTACCGCTTCATTCTTAAGTAAGGGTCCGTGTTCCCACCTAAATTGCATGATAGCAGGAATACGTTCGAGCGTCGCTGGTCTTTCTGGGACGGGCAATTAATGTGTTGCGGCACTTTTCCTTAGGTTGCGACCAGTTCTAGCCATCTCTGAGTCCTCTTCGGCGGAGCACTAGGTCTTGATTCGCCAGAAACCCCATCGACTCATTGCATTACCTCATTGAAGAACACAAAGTATGTCAAGTTTGCTTTTGCATTCTAGATGTTTACATCTTAAGTGTCCACATTCACAATTGGCGTTGATTTGTACTCTTATATTGCGTCAGTCTAAACTTAAAACTTTCTACGAGGGTGCCAGTGATTTGTTACAGGGGATATGTATGCTTAGTGGTTACTGTTGAAAAATTTTACCCTACCATATATTACACACCATTTCTTGCGCCCGTGCGTTGCGGCTATGGATTCAAAATTTCCACCTCGTGGATTTATCCTTTTTCAACTAGTTATTTTGTCTTCTCCCCCTCCTCGTTCTCCCCCCCCACTGTCAATAATTTCAGTTGTTGTTCTAAAGTGTAGTTAATAATCATCATCGTCAAGACCAACGCGTCCAAACAAAACCCGGAAGGCAAGGAAGTAGAAAAAGGCAGAGAGAATGTCTACTTGATTATGCTTAGAGCTATATTATGTATTGTTCTAAACGACATTCTTCCACACTTTGGTTAATTTGATCTTTATTAGTATACCTCCAATTTCCAAACTAAAGATGATTGTAAGTTCAATTTTTTCTTGTTGTTATCATTCATGGTTATTTATATATATATACTCCAGCACTTCCGCTGAGCGCTCACATGCACTCTGAGCATGTGCAAGTTCTAAGCAAATGACGGTCTCCAGTCGACCAGGTAAGGTTGGACGTGGTTCACCGGCAGTGCCCGCCAGCATAAGTAACTCACATCGACCACTGTCTCCATATCTCGTGTCAGCAGTAGTAGATAAATACTATTCCAGTATTGGGACATACTCAGGGAAAGGGCTGCTCTAGTCTGGTTATGTCCTTGAATAAAGAGCTAATATCCCTTTCCTCTGGGTATACAGGGGCGGTAATATTCCTGACTGGTTGTATTGGGCTGATATGTCTACATTTCTATCTCCATTGTGAATGTATACATAGTGCCAAATGCAACTTTAGAGAGCAATGGCTGGGTTCTGGGAAACCTAGTTGGCCGCCAAGCAGAGAGGGAGGCCAGGGGTAAATGGACCGGTACGCAGTGAAACCTCTGAAAATGGACTCTCTGAATACCTCTCTATAAAGAACATTTGGTCTTGACCCATTTTGCGATGTCCCCAAGAAGGCGTCCATTACTGAGAGGTTTTCACTCTACCTGTCCATGCCAAAGATGTCCAGAACAGGTTGCACCACCTCAGCCACCGAGTCCTGTGTCCAGTTCCTGTCGGTAGCAAACACCCCAGAAACCTTGCAGTAGACGTTGGCCTGACGGGCGAGCTCCGTGAGACCTGGGGGTGGGCAGAGGGTTAAAGGTTCTATTCATGAGGTTACTTTCCTCATATCCTTCCCAGGTTCCTAGCATATTGAGTGTGTAGGTGGTTGTTTTTTGTGGGGTAGTTGCCAGGTTTGGGGCTAGACGTAAGAGGAATGGTGGTAGAGCCTGGTGGTAGAGCCTGCCGGTGTGCCCTTTGATACATGCACTGGAAATCATACTCAAACCATTTCCTGGAGACGGTAGAAACAGTTGCCCTTCATAACAGAGGTTGATTTCATCTAACACTGACTACTGTACTATTTGGTTCCAGTGGTTACACAAACTGGTGGTTGCTAGGTTGCAGCAAGGTTTATACAAACAGCGATGATATGCTGTTGCAGTGGGTATAAATAACGTTTTATAGTCTGCCATAATTAGACCATGCTGAACTAGTCTGTCGTAATTACACGGACCTATGAGCTAGCTCCCGCGGTATTTAGTGTTTCCAGCGGTATTTAGCGTGAGATGAACACACTTTCTCTGAAGTGGGCAGAGTCAGGCTTATACTCTTACACTCTTTCCGATAAATCGCTCTCCACATCATGACAGTAGGCTGCTTTCTCTTTCACTACTGGTAAACAAACAGTACACGTTGTCTAGCTAATAGCTAGGTATATATACAGCTTACACTTTTTGATATAAACCCACCTGATATGAGAGGGAGAGGAAAATTCCCAGAAATTGCAATTAAGGGTACCACAGTCATGTTGACCTCAATAGGTAGGCCATTTAGAGGTTCCCAGAAAACAATTTCAAGATAAGTAGTGTATATAGCTTGGTGTGCTAACAACAGGGGAAGCTAGGTCCAGACTCCTAGGTTTTGGACATTCCTAGAAATGCTGTTGGTGACATGTACCTTCAAATAGCTGGTTCTGCCTGAGCAACTATAGAACTAGCTATATACTGCCCACTCATGTTGTCAAATATTTCCCCCTCTATGCTATAATTATAGCAGCTAAAGCACAGCTATTTTTGTCTTGGCTTGCAATGTAGTAAAAGTCCTCCAGGTTATATATAGTACTGTGATGTTTGGAGCGTATGCATTAGTCTGGAACCTTCTCTCCATATCTTCATTGTCTGTGTGTCTCTCTCATAGGGCAGTCCGCAGTGGTTGACCATGAACATCACTCCTGGGAACATCCTGGTCACCTCTGCAGCTCTGAAAAAACAGACAACACACACATTACTACCTGATGGTCCCAAAAGCCTCAGGAATCTCTAGAGTGGGATATAGTTACACTCAGGCACACTTTAGGTTAATCCACTTCAGATGAAATGTACCGGCAAATGTACTTTGGTAAATAGGAAAGCATTCTCGTGGCATCTGATTTGGAAACATCCTCTACTCTTACCAAACCAACACCCAATGTACTGCCTCATCCCACATTGTGTGTGCTTGCATGCCGACCGCATCAATTAACTGTGTGTGTGTGTGTGTGTGTGTGTGTCAGCAGTTGTAGGAGATCATTCTAGCACAGTGAGGCTCAAGATTCTAGGAACACAGAGTCATAGGAACTGTCATTAAGCCTGGCACCTTTACCTGACATGATCTGCAAGTTCCAGTGGAAACTATGGGATAATTTCACAATAATTGTATACTATAGGAAACTAACGGAAGGTTTCATAATAATCATATGGCACCTACTTGGAGGAAGTTATGAAAAATAGGAAGATCACGATTATATATAGTAATAATATTATACTCCAGTGTAGTAGATGGTGTTTTTGAATGTAGACAGCAAAACGTTTTTTACCATCTTATGCCGGGATTACTTCCTAGCTACGGTTAAGAAGCACATATTTCTCAGCTTTGCCAGCCAAATTAATTCTGTAGGAATGCAACTAAAAGAGTGTCAAAATGTTATAGGAATCCAACATGCTATTATGTGGGCAGGTGATCCATTACCTCTGCATCTGAGCTGGTAGAATATGAATTTCAAACGAGAGGCCAAATTTCTGTAGGAGGGCGACCCCCTCGAGCCATTTGGGGTTCGTTAGAAAGTCATCATGGGGGGCCTCCGAATAGATTGCTTTTGTAGCGTGGCAGTTTAGTATGTGTCTTATGCCACGGAATCTCTTGGATTGAACGTGACGAGAGAGAATGTCCTCAGCTTGCGGAGAGGACAGATCACAGTGGCCCACTATCGCTGAACAAAACATAGAGAATTAGAGACTCTTTGGTACAATATAGAAAAAACCTGGAGCTCATCACACCTTTGGGCAATCCTCTGCTGTTAGAGTCTGCTATTCCATCCAACCAACTGTAGTGGGTACAAAAAATCCTACACATATGGTTTCTTCCCAAATGTATCGTGTGTGTGAATGTGGGGCGTGTATGTAGTACTACAGTAGCACAAAGTGTGGCTATAATCTATAGTTATACTTCGTTTCTCCCACTGGATCTCCCGGCCAGGCTGTCTCTACGTGTACTGAGTGCGTTACATTATAGTCCTCCCACGTCCTTCAGGTATTCGTCTAGTAGATACGTGGTCACAGACTCTGTACGAATTGAGAAAGGGAAACGGCTTTAGCAAGGAGGCTGAGATATCTGTGCCGTCCTTAGTTACCGAATTTCCCTGCAGGATGGCCTCCGTCCCTGACTTTCTCGATCCAAGGATGGGTCTGCGGAGACCACAGATGCATGTGCGCGTCTACTATCTCCAGCGGCTTCTCCATACCATAGCTATATAGCTATTGGGAGATACGCCTTCAATTTCTTGTGGTTAACTCTCTCAGAGTGTGCGTGGGTGGAGCGAAAGTGCATGTATATGTACGTGTGGGTGGCATGACGTATGGAACTTCTAATTTAACGAATCGCCTAGAGAGAATAATATTGAAGAGTAGATTAGCTTTGTGATCGATGGAAGAAGAAGCTTGCTTGGTCGTCTACTGCCCCAGTGGTGGTGGGCGGAAGCCGAGCCTTGTACTTTCACCAGATCTACTCGGAACCAAGACTCGAACTGAGCCAGATAACGAGAGGCTGAGTTTGGTCAGCAAGTCATGCGCCCCTTCTGCTGTAACCGACTTCCGCTCGAAAGTTGTGACTTCTCTCTCCTCGTCTGCGGCGGCTCCGGACGCATACGTCTCTCAGCCGCTCTCCACACGCCACGCCGTCTGCCTGGCTAGCGTGGAAGGCATGGTATGTCACTCCTGCGTCCAGCTCATCGAGACCACAATCTCCAAGGAACGCGGTGTACAGGGCGTCAGAGTCTCTCTCCAAGGGAAGGAGGCAATGGTGGAATTCGACCCGACTCAAACCACTCCGCAGACCCTGGTGTCGGCAATTGACGACATGGGATTTGAAGCTCGACACATTTCAACCCACACTTCTGAAGCTCTCGGTACCTCTGTCTCTGTTCCGTTCCGGAATGAGACTGGTGCAGGAATGGGAATGGAGAGAGCGGTTGTGGGAATCGAAGGCATGGTGTGCCAGTCGTGTGTGTCCAACATTAGTAGCAATCTCGGAAAGATGGAGGGGGTTAAAAACATCTCGGTGTCTCTTTCGGATAAGAACGCCAGTATCACTTATGACAGGGGCCTCCTCAGTGTGGAGCAGCTACGTGGAGCCATTGAAGAGCTAGGGTTTGGGGCCAGCTGTGAGGAAATGTCAACTGGAGCTGGTGGGGAGGAGGGGGACGGTGGGGAGGGTGTGAAGAAGTGTTTTGTGAGGATCGAGGGAATGACCTGCCATTCATGTGTGAATCTCATTGAGTCTGTCGTCGGAGACCTAGGGGGTGTGGTCAGTGTCACCGTTACCCTGGCAACAAAAGAGGGAGTGGTCGAGTACAGGGAGGGGCAGGTTGGAACGGAGGAGATACGATCAGCTATAGAAGACACTGGATTTGACGTCGTCGCAATTTCAGGTATTACATGTGATTTTTCCCATGAAAAACACTGCAAACAAAGTTGTAAGTTGAAATGATGCAACCATTAAAGCAATGCTGTGATACATACACGATGCACTTCTTCCTAGAAAACACAGGAACCGTCACATAATGAGTTGCTCATTGTGTTGCCTCTTGTCTCTGCTCCAGCAAGTAATGTGACCACTCTTCCCTCTTCCTCCAGCCACTTCCTCTGACCTACCACCACCAGTTGATGCTGCCACAGCCACAGTGGTTGGTTCTGCTGCCTCCACTGTTGTTGACAGTGTCCTGTCCAGCGACAGCGAGGGGGCTGACAGCGATAACCCACTGCTGAGCCCTGATAAACAGGGGCTCACCCAATCAAAGAAGAAAAGAACGGTATATTAATCATCCTTGTTGATCACAATGTACATCTGTAACTCCTCCATCTCCCCCACAGAAGAGATCAGGAAAACAACTACTGCCAAGTGTCCAATTCAGAAAATCATCTCCGGCCAGGGGAGGAGGGTCAGAGGTCGTCGTCCTTAGCGACGGTTCGGACTCCACCAAGAAGAAGGCGGTGGTGAAGGTGACGGGGATGAGCTGTTCTTCCTGCGTGGCAAAGATTGAGAGACATCTTGGGAAAATGGACGGTGAGCAACTTACACTCTGTTGTGTCTTGAGACAGAGCCTCGTGCCATTTCAATGTATGGGTGTATGATGGGGAACGTGTTACATGCAATAATGCAACAATAATGTAATGTATTGGGAAGACCGTTCGTTGAAGTGTTGTCTCGCGACACAAACTTTGACCGTATTTGTTGGCCTCTACACGAGAAATGCGGGGAGCCATGTGGGTACAACTGCTACTAGGAGTACATTAATACAGGAATGTTGGCTATTGCCTTCCTGTGAATAGTTTGTCTCCACCAGAATAATTCCAGTGTATAGCCAGCCAGCGGTGGAGTGTATATAGGTAGATTAGTGTTCTCCCACTGAGTGGAAGTTAGTTCATACCTGGAAGAGTGGTTAGGATCTTGTGGTGTGTGGTTCCAGGTATCCACTCAGTGCTGGTGGCTCTCCTCTCTGAGAAAGCAGACGTGCAGTATGCAGCGGACAGGATCAGCCCCGACAGGATAGTCGCCGAGATACAGGCTCTGGGGTTTGGGGCACAGCTCATTTCGGAGACGGACATTTACCAGGAGGGGCAGCTGGACCTAGCAGTGAGGACTGCCTGAAATACGTGTCCTCGGCATTTGCTTCATGTTCTCAATTTCCTCTCCTGTCTTCCCCTCCCTCCTTTTTGTCTTTCTTCTCTACCCAGATAACAGGCATGACGTGTTCCTCGTGTGTCCACCTCATTGAGAGAACGCTCACGCAGACACCCGGAATAGAGAGAGCCGTTGTCACCTTGGCAACCGGACGAGGTCGCGTGGACTTTGACCCCAGTGTTATCGGACCTCGTGACATCATCAAGCTAGTGGAGGTAAGTATGTAATTGTACAATGGACAGTATTTGTATACACACACACTGACTGACACTTTCAACCAGGGAAGGTTGCCCGACAGTAATTTGGGGAGTTTATAATTATCCCACTTCCCAAGTAGTTGTTTACACATGATCTTATAGACACAAGAGGGGTGTTTGTTTTTTTACGAGTATTTCAAAGTGAGACGTTTGTTGTTTGTGTTGTTGTGAAGGACGCAGGTTTTGAGGCAAAGTCAGTGGCCAAGTCGCTGGTCCAGACAGACTTCGACAACTCTAGCACCATTCGTCGCTGGAGGTGGACGTTTGTGGTGACCGCCGTGTTTGCCGTCCCAGCTGTTCTACTGGCATTCATCCCCAGTGGAGTTCACTGGACCATCATCATTCCTGGGGTCACCATACGAGACCTACTTCTCTTCCTCATCTCCACATTTGTCCAGGTGTATATACATTGAATTGACAACCAGAGGGGTTTTCAAGGGAGGAGTGTGTGATAATGTAAATGGTGTCTTTACTTCCTTGCTGGGTTAATGCTGCGCAAAAGTCCGAGTGTAATTGGGATGTAGTTGTGGTAAACCGCCAGCCAATTTCACTCCAAACAGTCTCAATGTCTTTCCTGTGCAGTGTGTATATATGTACTATGCTATATACCAGTGAACCTGTAACACAATCTGTGTGCTGTATATGTGCAATACACACCTAGAAAGGCAAGGCAAGGCAAACAAGTCAACTACCATTGACATGTAATTGGTCTCAGCTATAGATAATTGGAATTCTCAGAATGTTTTTCATGTTTGGACATGCACTAATGAGTTTCCATCCCTGTGGTCTCCGTGGTAACAGATTGTAGGTGGTCGTCAGTTCTACGTGTCTGGCTACAAGTCGGTGCGACACGGAGCAGCCAACATGGACGTCCTCATCGCCCTGGGAACCACCATCGCCTACGTGTACTCGGTAAACTGTGTATAATCATTTCAAATTTTGTGAAAGTTACAAATTTCCCGCTTTGTCGTGCATTTTTTTCTGTCTCTCTCTCTCTGTGTGTATTAACTATTTCTCTCTCCCTCTCTCTCTCTCTCTCTCTCTCTCTCCTCTCCTCTCTCCTCTCCCTCTCTCTCTCCCTCTCCCTCTCTCTCTCTCTTGGTGTGTGTGGGTCCCCCTCTCTCTCTCCCTCTCTCTCTCTCTTGGTGTGTGGGTCTCTCTCCCTCTCTCTCTCTCCCTCCCTCTCTCTCTCTCTTGGTGTGTGGGTCTCTCTCCCTCCCTCTCTCTCTCTCTTGGTGTGTGTGGGTCTCTCTCCCTCTCTCTCTCCCTCCCTCTCTCTCTCTCTTGGTGTGTGTGGGTCTCCTCCCTCCCTCTCTCTCTCTCTCTTGGTGTGTGTGGGTCTCTCTCTCTCTCTCTCTCTCTCTCCCTCTCTCCTCTCTCTCTCTCTTGGTGTGTGTGGGTCTCCTCCCTCTCTCTCTCTCTCTCTTGGTGTGTGGGTCTCTCCCTCTCTCTCCCTCTCTCCTCTCTCTCTCTCTCTTGGTGTGTGTGGGTCTCCTCCCTCTCTCTCTCTCTTGGTGTGTGTGGGTCTCTCTCTCTCTCTCTTGGTGTGTGTGGGTCTCCCTCTCTCTCTCTCTTGGTGTGTGTGGGTCTCTCTCCCTCTCTCCCTCTCTCCTCCCTCTCTCTCTCATGGTGTGTGGGTCTCCCTCAGGTGTGTGCTCTCTTCACGGCAGCTGTCATCACTCATTCTCCAACCAAGACCTTTTTTGAGACTCCGCCCATGCTGCTGGCCTTCGTGTCTCTCGGTCGCTACTTGGAGCACATCGCCAAGGTAACCAGTTAGTATAAGATTTAGCTACAGTGTAGTTGTCTATGGTTAAAATTATACACACGACATCACTACTTTTCTAGTGTGATTGTTCAACTATTCACTCTTTGTATATAACTGTGCTCTCTTTCTCCACTAACTATCCGCCATTTTTCGTGTGTTGTCTCCTTTTACTCTTGTGCAGGGAAAGACTTCTGAGGCGCTGGCTAAACTGGTGTCTCTTCAAGCCACGGAGGCTCGACTTATCACCACTCAGGAGAAAGACAGAGAGAGGTACAGTTTGAGATTACATCATTGGGTTTAGGCCACGACTCATTATGACACAATGAGGAATAATTAATGATGTCATCTAGAGGAATGATTATGACGTCATGGGTAATGATGTAATGCAGGGAGGAGATGATATCGGTGGAGCTGGTCCAGCGAGGAGACAAGCTTAGGGTTCTGCCGGGAGAGAAGATTCCTGTTGACGCCATCGTCCTCAGTGGCTCCTCCTCCATTGATGAGAGCCTCATTACTGGTCAGCCATGCATGCTCCTCTCTCTCTCTCTCTCTCCTGTCTCTCTCTCCTCTCTCTATCTCTCCTATTTCTCTCTCCTCTCTCTCCTCTTTTCTAACACTCATCCCCAGTGTAATACGCTTAATCTCAGGGAAAACCGTTTTAATCAAGCTCGTGTGTATTGTGTTGAGAAAACTCTCCATAACACTAGTTATCTACTTTGAGACTCATTTTGATATACAACTGTCCCAGCCTTGTCCCAGCCCTGTCCCATTTTGATAATGCTTCTTTCACCCTCTTATCTGTCGGTGTCCAGGTGAGCCAATGCCAGTCTCCAAGGCAACAGGAGACACAGTAATTGGAGGATCCCTCAACCAGAATGGTGTGCTCCAATTGAAGGCGACTCACGTGGGGACCGAGACAATGTTGTCTCAGATTGTGCGACTTGTGGAAGAAGCACAGACCTCCAAGGTTAGCCAGAGATGTATGGAAATGGCCAAGCTCTTTCTCACCTGGGGGAACAGTTGGGCTTTTCTCTATTATACCACAAAATGTGCCTCCCATGTAAAACAATTCGTAGAGGCGAGTACAAGCACAGAAGGTATCAAGTTTAGGAAGCACCGTTCTGGACGTTTGCCCTATTGTTTGTGTGTCCTCGTTAGTAGGATGTTGAGTCTTTTTCTCCTTCCTCTCCTCCTCCCTCTCCCTCTCTTCCTCCCTCTCAGGCGCCCATTCAAAGACTGGCAGACCGCATCGCCGCAGTGTTTGTGCCTGCCATTGTCTCACTGGCTCTCATCACCTTCATCGCCTGGGCCATTGTGGTAGGAGTGGCATCACATGATCCTCAGGTGAGAGTCACATGACCTCGTGCATTGATCATGTGACCAACACATGTTAAGTTACAGTGTTTCTGGCCGTAGCACAGAGTATACTTTTCCTTTGAAAAAAGTGGTGTATATAGCATTAAGGCCAGTGGTTCATGAGCCTGCTTGCTATCTGCAGTGCAAGTCTGAATCGGAGCGCCCTGCACACTGCTACTACATCAGTGAGGCCTTTGTCCACGCGATGGCGGTGCTCCTCATATCATGTCCGTGTGCTCTGGGGTTGGCCACACCCACTGCTGTCATGGTCGGAACGGGGGTGGGGGCTCAGAACGGAATCCTCATTAAGGGAGGCGAGTCCCTGGAGACGGCTCATAAGGTCAGCCAGCACCTCTCTTCTTTCTTGTCTGAAAGTCTTACTTGTGTTGAGTCATCCGTGAACGGGTCAGAGTCAATTAGCGTGTGGAAGAGTGCAATCTGTGATATTTTCTCTGCACAATCCGCACGATTTGCAAATTTTCCCCGTTTTTCTCTTGCTTTCAATTGTTTTCCTTTTCCTCTCTCCCTCTCTCACCCTCCCTGATTACTAATCAGGTGACGACGGTAGTGTTTGACAAGACTGGGACTCTGTCAGTTGGCAAGCCAGAGGTCACGCAGGTCATCGTATTTGTCTCCGACTCTCTCTGCTCGTCCAAACTCTTCACTGCCATTGTCGGCGTCGCCGAGAGCCACAGTGAACACCCCCTCGGAGGAGCCGTCGTTAACTTTGCCAGGAGGAGCTTGGGGCGGGGCTGAGGGGGGAGTGTCTGGATTTCCAGGCCTCGCCCGGGCGTGGTCTCCAGTGCAGAGTGACAGGGGTGGGGTGGGGGGAGGGGGGAGAGGGAGAAGGAAGGGAGAGAGTCAAGCGATATTCTTGTGTGGAGACCGAGGCTTCTCTCTCTGGGAGACAGATCTCTGGAGTGGGAGAAGTTAACGTAAGTCATGAAAACCAAGACACTGTAGCTGTACCTACTCAGTATATGTTAAATATCATGTACTCTAAGTCTTTGTGTCGTGCACATTTTCCTGTATGTGTATGGCGGATACAGAACTGGCCCGGCGCCTTGATTTGCCCATGAATAATGTGCTAAGTGCATATGAAGCATGCTACACAAGTCTCTTGCACCTATTGCTGTAGAATGATAATTACTACTCCAACATCCTGCAGGTGGTGATAGGTAACAGGGAGTGGATGAAGGAGAACCAGATCGCAGTCAGTGGAGATGTGGACAAGAGAATCACTGGGTTTGAGGAACACGGCCAGACTGTCGTCCTCTGTCGCCTTTGACGGTGAGCTGTAGATACTCTAGTGGCCAATAGGTTGGCAATGTTTTGCCTCAAACAAGTATAAAAAAAGTTAAAAAAATTGCCTCTCTACATAATTATGATGAAGCAGCTAAAAATGTAAGTACGCCCTCCAAACTTTTTCTGGTAATATGGTATACGTTTCTTCCCAGCAGGTAAATATAGGTTAGACTGCGGTCTAAGTAGCTGTAGACTCGTCCTTATTTCATCTCTCACTTGTAGTTCTGCCTCCTTCCCTCCCCCAGGTCTCCTGCTAGGGGGTGTGGTCATTGCTGATCTGGTAAAACCAGAAACGTCACAGGTGGTCCAAATGCTGCATCACATGGGCCTGCGAGTGGCTCTCGTCACCGGGGACAACCGCAGAACTGCCCACGCTCTCGCCGAGGAGGTCAGTCATGTGACCTCTTATTGTTCATCACATGATCTCATGTAAAGATCACATGACCTTTTTACCTAGATGAGAGGTTCATGTATTATCATGACCTCATTTATTCTCTATCACGTGTGAAGATCACATGCCTTTTAATTCTGCATCACATGACCTTGTGTAGAGATCACATGACCTCACTCCAGGTTGGAATTCCGGCCCACGAGGTGTATGCGGAACTCCTCCCCTCTCACAAGAAGAACAAGGTGTCCTCGTTACAGGAGGCGGGGCAGATGGTTGCCATGGTAGGAGACGGGATAAACGACAGTCCAGCTCTGGCCCAGGCTGACGTCGGCATAGCAATTGGAACTGGTACTGATGTGGCTGTGGAGGCCGCTGACATCGTCTTAGTCAAGGTGCATAGACACACAATGTATGTACATAATGGGCCTGAACCCTTCACACTAAGATTTTTAGTAGTGCAAATGAAACAATTGAAAATCTCTGACAGGATAATCTGATGGATGTGGTGGCGGCAGTAGATCTGTCCAAGAGAACAGTCCGGAGGATCCGTCTCAACTTCCTGTGGGCAGTGGTCTACAACCTGGTCGGGATCCCGTTGGCTGCGGGTGTCTTTGTTCCCCTGGGACTCGTCCTCCAGCCCTGGATGGCCAGCATCGCCATGGCATTCAGCTCCGTCTCTGTCGTCTGCAACTCTCTACTGCTGAAATGGTAGTTTTACTCTCCTCTGTTTTAAGAAAACATCACAGTATTGGCAACTGCAAAGTGGGCCTATACCTAATTAGCACACTTATACCCAATGTTTGCCATTTGGCAATGTGCATGTGCAAACGTCGCGTAGAGCTGTTCAAATGTTCCACTCTCTCTCTCTCTCTCTGCAGCTATCGAAAGCCTAGACCCTCCGACATAGCTGCCTCACAGACAACATCACTGGGCGGAGGCCCCCTCTACTCCTCCCTCTCCCCCTCCTCCCCTGCCCGACCACGCCTACCAACCCGGGTCCTTCGTTGGTTTGGATTCGACATGTTGGCCAACCATTTCCAACCTAGACACTCTGACAGGGACCCAATCATTTTAGTGGACAAATGAAATAACCGTTTTTTTGTTTTAACTTATTTTTTATGTAAACAACCACGGTGTTTTATCGAGCGCGCGCTGCGGGATCGAGCGCCGCTTAATTAGAGCGGAAACAAAGATATATTGAAATACAAAATGTTCACTCTTCTTCGCGGATTGTGGGACTACCTTTTCCGAAAGGAAGAGTACTACATCGTGATACTGGGCCTGGACAACGCCGGGAAGACGGTAAGACAACGAATATATATAATAGTGCAAAAATCCGTCGAATCTGATAATTGTTTGGCCGGTGGTTCGCAGACGCTACTGGAGAAGACGAAAAATCTCTTCATCAGAAGCTACAATGGGATCCCCATGGACAAGATCACGACCACAGTGGGACTGAACGGTACATGGAACGCACGTGACGCTCCGTAGCTACACGGTGTAAGAGGCATTATATACGTATCATCAACGGTATATACAGTGGCGAGGATAGATATGAGGTCTTGCCGGCTTGTCTTCTGGGACCTGGGTGGGCAGGAGGACCTCCAGTCACTATGGGACAAGGTATGTAATTATTTACACCCTCTCCCTGTATATTGTATTGCAGTGGAACCCCTCTCTAAGGACAACTCCGAAATGAGGACCTCTAATAAGGACACCTTTCTTTCCCAAGATCAGTTTTTCTTCAATTGCCAAAATTGGGACACCTCACTAGAAGAGACACTTTCTTCTGTCCAATTTGTGTCTGGATTAGAGGGGTTCTACTGTTCATCCTCACGTTGAGCACCACATTTGATGTGTCTCCTACAGTATTACTCAGAGTCCCATGGAGTCATCTACGTCGTTGATTCCTGCGATCCGGAAAACCTTGCCATTTCTGCCCAGACCTTTAGTGAGTCTCATAACCACTCATCATAGTCTTTAGGGGCGTATGTATCATCTTGCAGAAAACTGAAAGGATAAGTATTTTGGTTGTGGGAGTCAACTGCAAAGTTGTATTATAAAGAAAATCCACAAAAGTAATCACAGAAAAGTATTGTCCTTCAAAAATCTCCGTGTGGGCGAGTGGGTGATAGTTCATGATTATTTGATATAACTCTATTCTTGGCAGAGAAGTAACTCCTAGGATGATAAACACCTCAGTAATGGACATATATCTAATCCAATACATCGAGTTATGTCATATTTTTCTCGGTATGGCACGTGGTGTGTTCCCAGTAACTGGGTGAGGGTGTTTACTGCCTCCCTCTCTATCTCCCTGTCTGTCTGTCTCTGACCAGGAAAGGTGATCCTGCACCCAGATCTAAGTGGTGTACCACTCCTCATCCTAGCCAACAAACAGGACTGTTTTGTGAGGGCACTGTACTTATAAGTGCATACGATGGTCACCAATTGTCCCCTAGTCCAGACCCAAATCAGATTTACCCACTCACATGTATGGCCTGATTCAATAGCTATCACCACTGGCTGTGCCTCAGCCCTTGCTATGTATATACATCTCTGTAAGCCTTGAGCCTCGCAATCCTTGCTCTCTTTAAAGAGCCTTTCACTTCACAGATGAATCCCAGTGGGTGTGTATTCAGTAGAACATTACCAAATCCCTAATAGTGTCCTCATAATAATTATATTACTATATACTTTATGCTTAGGATGCGTTGCCACTGACAGAAGTAGAGGCAGCATTTGACACGAGTGCAGTCTCCATTGGTGACAGAGACTGCAGAATACAGAGAGTCTCAGCTCTGAAAGGGTGAGACAGACACCACTAGAGAGAGAGAGAGAGAGAGAGACATCGACACACACACTCTATACTAACAGGGAAGGGGTTTCTGAAGGGGTGGGACAGACACCACTAGAGAGAGAGAGAGAGAGAGAGAGAGAGACATCGACACACACACTCTATAATAACAGGGAAGGGGTTTCTGAAGGGGTGAGACAGACACCACTAGAGAGAGAGAGAGAGAGAGAGAGAGACATCGACACACACACTCTATACTAACAGGGAAGGGGTTCCTGAAGGGGTGGAGTGGCTCAGCAGAAGAGTACAGGACAATGCTAGGAGGCTTGACAGAAACAATCACAGCACTTGACACATGCACACACTATTCACTGATAATGTTTTTTTAATATTGGGCAATTGCCCCTCTCCTCATAATGATTACACTGCAACTGCACTGCTCTCCATTGACTGGTATTAATTTGCGCGCATGCGTGCGCAGAGATTTTTGCAATGCGCATGCGCAGCGGTATTTGCCAGTAAATTGCATTACCTTGAGGCATTCCATCGTTAAAAGACTGCGAGAGGAGGGCTTGTACTGCGTGTGTAATCACACTGCTTGGACGAGGAGCGCAGTCGAAGCGAAAAGACATAGCTATCAGAGAATGCGTCGTGTCGGACTCGTCTCGTTACTGCTCTGGTGTCTGCTGGTGTCGGACTCTGCCCAACAACAAGGTAGGCTTCTCTTTTCGAACTAAGCGTAATTTTTTCGCATCGCTGCATGCAGTAGATAGACATGATGCGACATGTGTGTATTCGCACTTTGTAATTAGCGTCGCCATGAGGATATTTCGTTATTGTGTTAGCTCTGTAAAAGAATTGTGAACAATTAGCTCTGTTGAAAATTGTGATAAGGGTAGCCAGCGTATATACGTGTCGTTGTACAGAGCCCGTATTTTGTCAACTGCCCATGTCCTTTATGAGTATGAATATTTTATCAGTGGGACTAACATGGCAATGCAATGCATCCTCATTACCCCTGAATGAAATCCTATACACCCCAGAGCCTTGGATCTGCCTCTCTCTTGCTGCAATAGAAATCAATTACTAGTTTATAGTGTTGAAGAATCGAGTAATGCTCAGTTATGCAGCCAGAAATTCAAGCGAGTATTATAAAGTTTCCTCACAAGTGTGGTACAGCTGGCACCAAGTCTAACAAGGCCAAAATGCATCAGAAACTTGGTGGTATTTAGGCCAAAGCGCTCACAAATTGATTCAAGAGCAGCGTCCTTGCCTTTGTCGAGTGTATCTAGGTCTCATTAGCCATCTTGGACTGTGTTTATAGATTGTGGGGAGTTTTGTTGTGGAGATGAAGATGAGGGTACGGTGAGGCTGGTAGGAGGTAGGAGAGCCACTGAAGGCTATGTGGAGTTGTGTATGGATGGCTCCTGGGGGACACTGTGCGATGAACATTTCGACAGCAGAGACGCTGGCGTCATCTGTCACATGCTAGGCTACCATCGACAAAGTAAGCAGTGACTCACAAAAATTGAAACATGTCTTAATCCTGGTGGTCTTCCCATAGATGCAGTTGCCTCGAAATTCTCCAGATTTGTGGCTGACAGAGATGATCTAGCAGGCCAGAGAGTGCTGCTGGACAGCATTCGCTGCGAGGGACACGAAGACAGTATATTGGACTGCCCCAGTGTCAGTGACGAGGATTGCTTTGCACATCTGGAAAATGCCGGTGTCGTCTGTGAAGGTGAGAGCCTGTTTATCATTATCAGGGTGATTGTGACCTCCTATACTTCATCCATTCTGTACAGGAGACACATGTGTTGAGGGGGATGTTAGGTTGGTGGGTGGATCAGATGCCAAGGAAGGAAGAGTTGAAATATGCAGAGATGATGTCTGGGGTACGGTATGCAACGACAACTGGAGTGATGAAAATACTTATGTTGTCTGTACACAGCTGGGACTGCAAGGTTAACTGTGAGAGGGAATTCAAACATTAGCTGTTGACTGGTTTTCTCTCTATGCAGATGAATCAGTGGATGTACATCTGACGATGGATTTTGGGCCTGGAATCTCTCCTCCATTTCTCACAGAGGTGGACTGTAGTGGGAGTGAGTCCACTCTGGCTCAGTGTAGCTCTCTGGAGGTCAGAGACAACCGAACATGCTACGCTGCGGGAGTCCTCTGTGATGGTCAGTCAGTGGTGTCAATATATATATATGATTCCTTTTCTTGCGACATCCACAGCTCGCTGCAGCTGGAACAGTTTCCACTTTAACCCTGTCGGCTGCTCGCCGATCGGCCAGCCAAACGAAAACTTTGATTTCGATGAGGTTTGCTTCTGCTCGCTGTACTGTTCCCAGTACACCATTCTAGATCCTGACCATATACAAAACGAAACGAGAGGCGATTGCTGTCGAGATATTCTGCAATTTGATAACTGCATTGGTAAACCAATAAATAGTCCGTTTCCTGTGACAATGAGAGTTGAAATCCACGATGTGACTGGCTCCACAGGTGAGGAGAGGGTCTGCGAAGAAAATGCCGTGAGACTTGTGGATGGGACAGAGCCCTGGAACGGTCGTCTTGAGATCTGCAAGGGAGGGCTCTGGGGAGCTGTTTGTGAGGACCAGTTTGAAGACATTGACGCTGCCGTCACCTGCAAACAGCTGGGATTCCCAACAGAGAGTGAGAAGCCTTGATAAACCTCTCAACCAACAACTTATTCCTCATTATTAAATCTCTCTTGCGTCACAAGTGACTTTTTTGCTCTTTCTTTCTTTCTGTGGTCTTCTGTCTATATAATCCAGATGCATTTGCATTGCCCGGAGGCACGTTTGGTGAGAGTGAGAGGATGTGGATAAAAGACGTCGAATGTCTTGGAAATGAAGACTCTCTCTATCAGTGCCAGTCCTCCAGTCCCGGGTTCTTTGTTGGTTGCCAGGCTCAGAATTGCACTGGAGTATGGTGCGCAGGTATGCAAATGATTGATTGTAGACAAGTGTGCGATTAGAATCGTATGACACCCAATTAGGAAGAACTGATACCTATTTGTAGTGGTGCATTTCAATTATTTGGAGTAGTCCACTTATGCAGAGATGAATGTACTCACGGTATCCTATGTAGCCTTATGGGGAAGAAATGTATGCGGTAACTAAATTGAACAGCAGCCAAGTACAAATCAAAAATCTCTCTGAAGACCTTATACTGAGGTATTGAAGATCATTCCTGGTGTCTATTACTAGGAGCATCCCCTGAGCCTCAGTGTGTGGATGGAGCTGTTCGTTTGGCCGGTGGTCTCAGTGAAATGGGCGGTCGAGTTGAGCTCTGCGACGGAGGGGTCTGGGGCAGTGTGTGCAACCACGGCTTTGGAGACTCCGAGGCCCAAGTTGTGTGTAAACAGCTGGGTTTCAGCGAATGTAAGAGAAATTGTTGTTGATAGAGAGGCATTCTATATGGGTGGCATGTTCACTGTAGCATGGGTGGTTGTCCAAACTCCGTTATTTGGATCCGGGATGGGACCGATCCATCTTGACGATGTGCATTGTCAGGGAAACGAGACGAGTCTCCTGGACTGTAGCCATCGAGAGATGAGACGGCACAACTGTTACCGCAGCAACGAGGTGGCCGTTGTGTGCCGAGCAGGTGAGATCCTCACAATCAAATCCTGTCACAACCGATAATTCAATTTCCATAATTTCATTTCAGAGCTGCCACAGAGGTGTGAGGAGTTGGACGAGCAACCATCACTGGAGCACGAGACACTCACCAAGTGAGTTTTATATTACAGTGAATCCAGAGTGGCAATAATATTGACCTCACCACCTCGACAGGTATGGGGAGATAGTCCCCTATGAGGGAAGGTCTGAGATCTGCAGTACTGAAAACGGGACGTACATATTTCTACCACGTCGACTGGACGAGCTCGGGGGAGGAGCTACGAGAAACCTGGTGGACGAGACTGAACTGAGCCAGGCTCTGCAGGACCAGATAAAACAGGGATTCATGGCAGCCAGTCTCGAGTGCCAGCAACTTTTCAGTGGTGTTGTCTGCAACTCTCTCTTCTTCACTCTCAACGTCAATGATGCTACGAGTCTCCCTGGACCAGTGTGTCCAGATGAATGTAGACAATTGGAAGAGAAATGCCCCAGCTTGTGGATGGCTTACCTGGATACAGAGCTAGGGCGAGGAACCACCTGTGATAATCTGGGGAGGTTGCTAGAACCCCTACCATACTGCTGTCACAGTGGAGGCATCGTTTCGAAACCATCTGTTAGTGACGGAAGCTCTCGCGGCAATTCTGCTGGAGTGGCCGCCGGCGTCACCGTGACACTCGTTGTTTTGTTGGTCCTGGGAGCCACGGGCGCTGGCGCCGCATTTGTGATTGTCAGGAAATTCAGGAGACTCAAAACAATCCTTCACGGGTCAGTGAGTGCTCGCAAAGTTGGAAATACTTCACACGTTGTCATTACTCTGTTTTGAGTCGGCTATTTGTTTTTCTCCCTCCTCTCCCTCCCTCTTCATCTCAGGCGAGAAGAGGCAGTGAATGCACTGGAGATGTTGTCCAACCTCCACAACAGAGAGAGCACACGATCACTCATTCTCAACGGGAAATCCAACGGAGTAGCTGCGGCATGTGGCACAGGTCCCGTGAGCCACGCCCCAATCAACCGCCAGATGTCAGACGACTTTATCCGCTACAGTCGAAGTGAGTAAAAATTTAGCCGAAATCAGTAAAATTGTGGAAGACGGTAAAAATTAATCGTAGCAAAGTCAGTAAAAGTCAGTAGAAATAAAGCTAAGGTCAGTAGAAATACAGCTATTGGAGGTCATCACAACAGATTCAGCCGAAGTCTGTAAACAAATAGATCCGAGATCCAGATAGTCTTCCAGTTCCCAGATTCAGTTTATCCACATGCCTCAGATCCTTTAGTTCCATTAGTCACAGGATCCCATTGCCGGTCAAACACACCCTACTCAGTAATGAGTCTTTCACTGATCAGCTTTCTGTCTGCATGTGTCAGCCTCTCTGTATGGCGTGTTTTGACTTTAGGCGAGGCCCCAGATCCCCTGCTTTTATTCCTGGACCACCCACTATGATAAATAGCTCAGCTGTCATTTAACCCTTCCCCCACCACATTCTCTCATGCAGACTCCCTGAATCCGTACACGGCCTCGTCTTACCTACCGACCCTCTCACCAATATCTTCCCGCTATCTCCGCCAGCTCACAACTGACATGCTCATTCCTCAGTCACAGCTCAGGCTACTAGACTCCATCGGCACTGGTATATAACTTCTACTATAGAGTCCTATTATTCACTCTCTGCTCTGTCCCACTCTATGCTCTGTACCTGTCCTGTGTATGTAAATTCTCTCTCTTCTCTCTCTTTTTCTGATACATTTGTTCTCTCTCTCACTTTACAGTTCCATACGTTTGCACAGATTCTCCCCTAACTCTCTCTCTCTCTTCCCTAACTCTCTCTCTCTCTCTTTTCCCCCCCACAGGGGAGTTTGGTATAGTCTACAAGGCCCACTACCTGCAGGGTCTGAAGAACGGTCGCACCACGGAACCGCAGATTGTTGCAGTGAAGACCCTAAAAGGTGTGGACACTAACTCACTACCCAAAACACTAGGAAATAGATATAATTACTTGTAGTTCTTGGAACTAATTTGATATCACCTGCCAATTTGGTAGTCACAAATTGCATGGTCTTCCTCCCGACTTGGTTTACCACGTCACATGCAAGAGATCTACCTTTACAAACACATACCACATAAAGTAACTGGAATTAGGCCACGTTTCAGATGGACAACTGATACTGGTAATTGTTACAGCGGCAGCCTAGTCTTTGTATTATACCTCCAGTTTCCGTCAAGTAGTAAGTTAACAAACCATCGATCAATCACACACAGGCTATTTTGACAAGGAAGCCATCCACGTGCTACTCGAGGAGAGCGTAAAAATGAAGGAATTTGATCATCCAAATGTCCTCACACTCTTTGGGGTCTGCGTGGATGCTGGCCCCGCCCCTTACATTGTCATGCCTTATATGGCAAAGGGGAGTCTCCTGACATATCTGAGAAAAGAACGGCATCGAATCTTGGTGGATGAGAAGGATGACGAAGAGGATGTGAGTATACAAGAGATTACTGAGTTGATTATACCAGCACCTGCACGAGTAGTATACAGCAGATTACTGAGTAGATTACTAGTCCACTAGACTGTTTGGATGTGAATATGCAAGGGATTACTGAGTGGATTAAAAGCGTCTAGATCATTAATACCTTAATGGATCACTGGCTTAACATGACCCTATGTTTATTGAATGGAATGTGATAAACGAATTACAGCTACACATTTCCCTCATTCCGAAACTCACATCGCCATGGTAATGTATAGTGGAGTGTTTTGGTCCCGAGGGAGTAACATGATCAGTTTGCTACCCATTGTCCATGTTTGCACATTCATCACGGTTCATTCCAGTGAGTTGGTGACATTTCCTCCGTAAAGGTCGAAGACGTTAGGAAGAAGCTCCTGGATATTATCCACCAAATTGCCAAGGGGATGATGTATCTAGCTGAGAGAAAGTTTGTTCATCGTGACCTTGCAACGAGAAACTGCATGTGAGTTAGTTAACCCTTTAGTTGGAGGTCAGATGCACCTCCAAAGGGTAATTCAAGTACGTGACAATTCAGTGGGGGAGGGGTTATATACAGTGTGGGTAATCCCTCCCACGCTAATTCAATAAGTGTTAGAATTACAATTGTGTGGGGGGGGGTAGTGTATTATAATAGTGGAGTTTGACAGATTGAAACCCATTACCATTCTTTGACTGCCAACAGCCTGATGTATTACAATTGCTGGGAGTCTCATATCTTATCTACGCGAAGCCTCTCCATACTATTGGAACAACGCAATGTCGCTGTATACAAAATTTGCTTGATAATAGAGATTGGCATAACGTATTAGGTTTAATCTACGCTATGAAATGTGTGCAGGATGGACATTCATAATGTGATAAAGGTTTCCGACTTCGGGCTCTCCGAGGATATGTACGCCAAGAACTACTTCAGACAAGACAAGGACGCAGCTGTCAAACTGCCCATCAAGTGGATGGCTCCGGAGAGCTTGAACGACGGGATTTTCACTGAGAAGACAGATGTGGTAAGATAGCCGCACACGCCATTTTATAACATTCTCACTATTCAGGCTGTTTACTGCTATTGTGTGACACTGTTTTGAAATTGAATCACATTTTCTACATTTTTGAGGAGCCAGGAGCTATATACAGCTATTAAATGTACATGGGTGTCCCTTTAGAGAGGTGTCCTCATTTCAGTAGAGAAATGTTACCATGTGTACTGCAAAAAACAAAGTGTCAATCTCTCTCACCCTCATGCAGTGGTCATATGGGATCACCTGCTGGGAGGTGTTCAGTGGGGGCAAGACGCCATACCCCGGTATCAACCCCGTGTCCCTGGTCAGGATCCTCGAGGACGGGGAGAGGCTGGAGAAACCTGCCAACGCCGCCTGCCCTCACTTTGCGTGAGTCTCAATGAACGCAAAGCTCTCTTTCCTCTCCCTTCACATCTCAAACTGGAACTATTCCATGTTTGCATACTTGGTCGGCCACACCCACTACACTGAGGTTACCTTTTCGCCGAGCAAAGTTTTCAAGGATTTGAACCATGAAAATTATGTGCTTCAAAAATATTGGATGTTGTACAGTGTTTATACTACTGTCTCTCTCCACTCTTAAATTTTCCCGTCCCCCGGCTTCTCCATGCAGCTTTAAACTGATGCGGGACTGCTGGAACTTGGACCCGACAAAGAGACCGTCGTTTGAGTCCATAGTGACAGAGGTGGACCACATCATGGAGGTGACTGCTGGCTACCTGGCCCTCAGCTCTGCGTGTCCTCCGAGAGAGGGAGAGGCCATGTTCGGAGGAGACCGGAGCAGCACAGAGTCGCCAGAACTGGTCAGTCAACTCCTGAAGGGAATCAAGACGGAGGCAGGGATCACGATACAGCTGCAGACATACGAAGACTCCGGGGTCGAGGGGTCGTCCGAGAGCAAGAGTGAGACTAGCGTGTAACCACACCCCCTCATTAACACCATATCATTCACCATCCAAACATCCACTCTTCATTGCACATATTTTTTATTAACAAGATCATTATTAATTTTATAGTCACCGTGTTTTTTTGTGTCTGGAGTTGTTCATGTCACAGTTGTCATTGCAGGAAATGTTTTTTTAACCCAAAATGTGACAGTGGTTACTTGTTGACAAGGTCCGGCAATAGGTAGTGATGGGAGAAGTGTATAGTCTGAGCTAGTGAGCCAATGCTACCTACACCACGATGTACTGGAGTACAGGAGGCAGTGGAAGGAGAGGAACCTGCAGAAATAAGATTATTCTGCTGGCAGTATTCAAAATGTTTTCGAGAAACTCAACAGTTTTTGCTGGTAGGTTCTAGCTATTTCAAACTCACATAGAGACTCATATATACCTGGTGGGGTCTTCGTCTAGGGTGAATTGAGGCTGCGGTATTGAGACGTGTCTCTTTATTTCTCCACCTCCAGGTAGAGTGTTCTTTCCATAGCTGATGGATATCTGACAGAATGAGAGAGAGAGAGAGAGAGTGAGAGAGAGAAAGAGAGAGAGAGAGAGAGAAAGAGAAGAGAAGAGAGAGAGAGAGAGAGAGAAAAAGAGCGAGAGATCCATAAGAGAGTTATTGTAGATAGACATACGAGGGATGGTAGCTTGGAGGCCGGAATGTGACTGATTGCGTGAAGTTCAGAAAAAATAAGATCAACATCAGTAAAATTATACCCCAAAATTGACTCTGAAAAAGGAAACAATATTGTGTGAAGACAAGCAAACGTTAATAAACATTCTGACCTATTGTGGCTCCAACTGTCATGTCATCTGTATACTGCAGTAGTTTACACATAGACACAAACCTCTGTGAGCCTCTGAGAATGAGAGACATTACGTATAGAGAGAGAGAGGAGGAAAACGACCCGACCAACGAAACTTTGCTGATAAAACTAGTTGGAGCCAATTAAGTTACAGTCTAGGAAAGAAGACCTGAAGTATGGCTCGAGTTCTGTCATAAGACAACTGCTGATGCAGTAGAGAGCTCCAGTCCCAAATGCAAACTCATTTGACTTCTGTACGAGAGGTGCACGCTAGCATAAGTTCAGGGGATAGGGCACTAACCAGATTTGGGATGTTTCTCCTCATCTGTTCATAGTGAGAAATGGTAGACAATAAAAACACGTTAGGAATAGACACACTGCTTTAGGTTATATATACTCTCTAGAGGAACTCCTCTAATCCTGACACTAATGGGGCAGAAGATAGTGTTGATATTAGAGAGGTGTTTCAGGGGTCAAGAAATGTGCTTGGTGAAGGAAAGGTGTCCTATTAGAGAGGTGTCTTCCATTCAGGGAGAGGGGTACTGCCAGATAGTTTAGTGTCGTCTGCAAAGTGTTTCCATTTATACAGAATATCTTACTTGTAGTTTTGAAGTCCGAGCAAGAGACCATCTCCCAAGATAAACCTTCTCTGTCAGTGGATCATACTTGTGAAGGAGGATGACCAACTGGTGTATATTGACATATACATCATCATCAACATGGCAGAACCATCTGCAGAGAGCAAGACAGAGCGAGAGAGGGAAGGAAATTGATCTGGGAGCGGCCAACAAGAGAGCATGACTTACTTGAAGTGTGATCTGCGGTCTCTCTCTCTGTAAAACTGCTCATATTCCACGCCAGACTTACAACACAGACATTCCCTGGTGCAATAAAATAATGAAAAGCACTAAAGTGCAAACCCTCGGCACACTATATAGAAATGTGGAACCCATACACAAGTGTGGCACCACCACAATTGATGGTCTTGACATATCATAAAAAAGAACAGCATGTTATGCACCATTTCCATGAAAAAAATGGCATGTCCTATTTCTGTTTGAGGGTAAAAAATATATTAGGTTGAAAAATTGCCAACCTTTCATCTCTCTATTAATTTTCGTATTACCCGTGGATTGTTAGTGCAAAAAAAAAAATTTTAAAACCCAAGGTTGAAAAAATATTTTTAAAAACGGCCAGCCCTTCATCTCTCCAGACAGACATCTACGGACGCAGTGCTATGCCGAACTATACGCTGCCCTTTGAGAAACGTGGGTCAGTGGTAGATTTGTGGGTAAGGGGAGGAACCAGAGCTGTTCCCAGCCAATGCTCTGGACCACCTGACACTTTAGTGCGGGATCGAGATACGAACCGGGCACCTATGGTGTCAGTCCCCACGACTCTAACCACCTAGCCACTCGGGATCGAACCAGGGACCTCACGAGAGGGGGTGCTTATCCATAAGACCACCCATTACTTGAATGGGAACAGTGTAAATGAAAAGCACTAAAGTGCTAAAGAGAGTCTACACTGGCTAGCTACAGCAGTAGATAGCATGCGGGAGTCGATGCACACCCTTCGCTGTGGCTTCTTGTGCCTCCAAAAGGTACACAGAGCAAGCGGATCAGGTCGGTGCGTCTAATACACGCATGCGCACCGCTTATTGACGGTTGGGCGACGCAACGCTGTCCGCGACGGTGCCAGTTCGTCGCTCTCAAAATCGCCATTTTGTTTTTCTAGCCCATGTACCGCTAAAGCTGTAGGAATCGCTCATAAGCCGCCTCGTTGCCTGTAGTGCGAGAATAGTCGTAGACAGACACACGTACACAGACTATAGACAGTACAGACACGCGAACGACTCGCTGCGCATGCGCGCCGAGGGTAATTACGGCTGTAATAAGTGTATACACCTGCAATGACCAACTGAGCAGCCGTCGGCTGTCGCAACCTTGAAACCTGAAGATAAAAGTATGACACAGTTTCTCAAGCTACTAAAGACATGAAAAGTGAAATGCAAAACCTGAACGTATGCACCGTATGTACCGAATTCTTCAGCAGTGGATGTCCAGTAATCCATGGCTCCATCATCAGTGACAATATGAACCTAGTAGTAGACGGATCCAGCTATAGTCACAGCTATAGCTATAAACCAGCAGTGATGTGATAATGGAGTGTCAGTCTCACCTGCTGAGGCTGAAGGGTCTGAAACCACGTGAGCAAGAGAAGGGAGAGACGATCATCATGGTACTTGGCTGCAGTCTTGACTGATACGTGGACATCTGAACTGTCCACCACTGACAGTCTCTGAGGCTTGCGACCATGCACACTAGGCAGAGCTCCTCCCCCTTTTTCCCTCGTCTCTCCCCGTCCTCCAGTTCTCCCGGCACGTGACCGGGTCGCTGCAGTATTCTGCGGAACACGTAGCATCTTCGACAGTTTCAGGTTGCTCTAGAGCCAGCAGGGGAGAGAGAAAGCTCGCCAGAAGAAGGCAACAGCAGCTGACTCGCTGCAACGCCATGTTCTGAATTTCCGTTCCAAAGTCTCCGAAATCGGGAACGGAATTGTGAAGTAAGCACGGTTGCGAAGCAACGGCTGGGCGAATAACACTGAAAATGGCGACCAACGTTCTCCCTCAACTCTCAGTTTCTGGTCAGGGTGTCGGATCTGGGGAGTCGCGCACCCATCAGCTACCTCCTATACCCATCTCCCATCCCAGAGCCAAGCAGATTACTACATCCGAGGGTAAGTATTGAGTCCAGTAAGACGGCAAATCTCACTCGTCCAAACTACACCAGCTGAGCCTTCCTCGCTGAGGTCCAGCGGCCGCCCGACCGTGCGGAGAGCTGGAGCTAAGGACAAGCAACAGAAGAGAACTCTCGCCAAAGATGTCAATCCAGCCAGGTCAGTAAGATTGCAGCACAGAGCAAGATGCTTAGGATAATCAGGACACTAGTGGGAGAGACAGTGCCCTCGTGCAAGAACTGTTCTTGCAGGGGAAGGAAAGGTATCCATCCTTATTAGAGAGGTGTCCTTATTTGAGGGGATTACACTGTAATGTGACATATCATGGTCCACAGCTACAGGCACTCCATTCTCCACAACATCTGTGCTGAGATGCTGGAGAAAGGTTTCCATAAGTCATTCTCAGAGCTGTTCAACCTGGTCCAGCAGCAGAGGCGGGAGCACGAGAGGGCGGGACCAGCCGCCGTCCTCTTGGAGCCCCTGATCCACTCCGACCACACCAAACTGGAGTACCTCCGTGTTCAGCTCACAGCCGCGGAGGACGCGGAGCGAACCGGGAATCTAGAGGGTGTCTATGTGGCTCTGAAGAGTCTCGCGCAGTACTTTGACAGAAATCAGGGGGCATGGCTGTCGTTTCACTTCCACCAGAGGAGTCTGGAGGTGGCGCAGAGGATCAAGGGAGACAATCAGAGGGCGGAGGGGGAGGGGCAGTGCAGTGTGGGTGTGGCCATGGAGAAAAGAGGTGGAGACAGTTTACGGCAGCCACACACAAGGCAACTTGTGTATAACAACACTATTGTCTGGTGTATTATAGCAAAGCTGCTTAGTTTGGGGCTTGTGAATTTCTGGCAATATTGTCGACTTTTAGCTGCAAGTTCTCTTGTGTATGATGGTCTTTTGCTGACTATAGTCTCTCCCTCTCTGTTTTCTTACCCAGGAGATCTGCAGAGAGCTGCAGGGCACTTTGAGGCCTATCGCAGACTGGCTGGCAAGTGGAAATGGTGCAGCGAGTCGGGAGACAGCGTGTTTGAAATAGCGTGCGAACACCTGCGAAGAGTTTATACCAGCCTGGCCAAACAGGTTGGGGAGTACAATGACATAGAGAAGTGAGTGTGTGTGTGTTTGTGCAGATTGAAGCTGAAAGCCCACAGGAAGCTATATCTCTGCTCAAAAAGGCCCACGAAATGGCAAGAGATAGTGAGTTATTTGTGTATGTGTAATGGCAGTCTGTGTGTAATAGAGGTCTGTGTAATGATGATATAGTAGTTTGAAAGTAGACTCTGATTGTTTTAATAGGCAGGAACTCCAGTCAGGAGGGACTGGCATGCTACCGATTGGGGCAGGCTCACCAGCTGTCTGGAGACCTTGATACTGCCATCCAGGTGTGTGGTTGAGTATGCACGTGTGTGTGTCCAGTAATAGATGGTTGTTGACTTTCACATTGCTGTGTCAACTCCCAGTACTACCGCAAGTATCTGGAGTGGAGCAAGTACCACAAACACAGCACAGGGGCTGGGAATGCTTACGAAGCTCTGGCCAAGTGCTACGAAAAGTGAGTGAGAAAACAGTGCAAATGATTATGTTTTTGGGGCCAGACATGTTTCACCACACACATCCCCCAGTATAATCATGTCCCGTGTTTTCCTAGGAACACACTGGTGTAAGAATTATAGGAAAGTGTTTTTGTCGCACAGGAAGGGAGATCTGGGGACAGCGGTGAAGCAGCTGGAGCTGTATGTGGAGGTGGCTGATGGTGCAGGGCCTCAGAGTATGGCCAGAGCCTGCAGTGCCATTGGAACCATGTACAACACCCTGGTGAGCCACTCTCTTCAGTCCCTTATTCCAAGGCTTTCCTGTACACACTCACTATACCTCCCCCATTGGTTATGATACAGGGAGATTATGGGAAGGCAGTGGATTTCTTTGGCCGATGTTATGAGCTATGCTCAGAGCTAAACGACCCAGCAGCTCTCCACGAGGCCAGAGCACAGTACGGTATCGCGCGAGGACACCAAATGTTCAACAGCTACACGACAGCCGTGTGTACCAGTCTTGCCGGTGATCTGGAGCGTCTCATCATGTGGAAAGACGAGAGAGGGAGTGTGGAGGAGAGGACTGGGAACACTGTGGAGGATACTGGCACGGGAACTGGTGACGAGGACCAAGACAATGATGAAAAAGAAGATGAAGAAGAAGAAGAAGACCAAGAGAGAGAGAGAGAAAATGTGACAGATACCGAACAAGATTCAGAGGAAACAACTTGAACACTACTGTGTAGCATAAGTTACAAAATCATTAACTGATCATATTATAGCACACTTAAAATATATACACTGACTTGTGTAGAATTCAGGTTTAGCTACTGAGACATGAAGAGAATACACTGGTAAAAAAGGGACAGAGATGTACAAACTAGAAAGAGAGAGGTGTCCTATATACCCACCATGGCACCAGCTGGTGCGCCCTCACTAAGTTGTGTTACTAGTGAGTACTGTATCAGCCGGTACCGAGGGAGGGAACACTTGGATATCAACACTGTCTGCTTCCACCACCTCTCCCCTCTTTCCTCCCTCTCCTTCTCCTTCTCCTCCAGTGAATGGGTTGAACCCAAACTGCAGGTAGCCTGCTACACGTTCGATACATTTGGACACGGTTGAAGAGAGTTCCTTGAATGTCGGTCTCTCCATTGGCTCCATATGCCAACACTGCCTCATTATACCATAGCTGCATAGAAAACAGAGAGAGAGAGGAATGTCTGGAATTCACCTGGTAGATGGATGAATAATGCCAGTAGGGAAAGAACTATTGTCGAACTCAAGCGTTGTGACTGGAAGTCTACACACTGAGCTACAACTCCCAAAAGCTGGTCTTCCCCATTCCCTATAGTACTAAGTACTAGTCATTGTGGTATAATTATACAAACGATGCTCACATTTCCTGGTTGCAGGCGGCGTTGTAAGGCTGAGGCATGCGTTTGCCTTTCTCCAGACTCTGCATGAGAGTGAGTGGATCAGTTCCGGGGTAAGGGGCTTTCCCTCCACTGAATATCTCCCACATTGTCACTCCGTAAGACCACTGTCAGTAGAGAGAGAGAGACAACACAGAAGTAAATGACATGAAGTATGACCACGGTTTGAATCAACAACACTATTCTCTGGGGGGAAAAATTACGTCATTAAAAGTACTGTAAATTGTGTGGATTTTGCTGCTCGACACATTATTCACAAGTAGTATTAAGAATTAAATCATGACTTGATGTGTTGGCAGGGAATGAATAACGTAAGATTCTTAGTTCAAAGGTCTACTTGCATTTAACCCACAGTAGTGAGTTGTCTACATACATACCACGTCACTTTTCTCTGAAAAGTGTCCGTCACTGAGGCTCTCGGGAGACATCCACTTGATGGGCAGTCTGACCACCTCCCCACTCGCGGAGTACTGTCTGAAATAGTTCCTCTCAAACACGTCCTCCGACAGCCCAAAGTCTGTGATCTTGATCAGGAAATGCGTGTCGATCCTGCAAGACAGCCGTGAATGGAGTACCTTCAGAGGGCATTATTTCTGACTGCCATTCCCAATATCTGATACACCACAACACAGTTTTTGGGCGAGCGAAAATGCAAACGTTATGGTAACAGTGCCATTTATGGGAAAATCGTGCATTTCAGATAAACATGTGGGAGCGTTTCGCCTGCCAATTTTGTTCATTTGACAAAGCATCATCCTAGGCTAACATAATCGTACCCTGATGTAATTGCTTGTTGGTTCAAGCCACTGTTGGAGGCTATCATGGTAACATCATATTACGATGCAGTGCCTGATGTCGTTGATACATCATATTAGACCCACAATTATACAGGTCAGTGGTGCAGATCATTGTGACTCACATGCAGTTCCTGGCAGCCAGGTCTCTATGGACATACTTGTCAGCTGCCAGGTATTCCATGCCCTTGGCTATCTGGGAGCACATGACCATCAGTCGCTTACCGACCTCCCTCACCTGATACACGTGGAGAATTATGATAACTGGACTCACTCTCGAGGGAAAGATTGATGGCTGGTTGACAATTTCACTGATATATAAAACTTTAATGCTTACATTAATAGAGTCCCCAACCACACTCTTAAAGAAGAATGTTTGTGATTTGGTGGCTGGTTGATAGTCTTACTGATAAAACTGAAACCATTCTTACATGTAGAATGTCCCACCCACACTCTTTGTTAATGTTTCACTTAGCCATAAAACACCCAAGGTTTCCACCCTTGAGAGTTACTTTCCCGCTAAACTAACTTGGTAGGAAAAATACACTTCTTCACACTATGTGGAATTAAGCCCTTTCCCAGCTCACAAAAAGTGTCCCAAGTGAAGTACTCCCATTACCTCATCCTCATCAGCCTCTTCTGGTAGAACAATGTTCTTTCGCTCCTTCTTGAGCCACTTCAAAAGACTCCCGTTTGCCATATAAGGCATGACGATGTAGGGGGCGGAGCTAGCATCGAGACAGACGCCAATAAGCCCCATGACGTGGGCGTGTTTGAACCGACTCATCTTTAAACTTTCCTCCACAAATTTGTCCACTTCTACCTGGTCAAATTCACCTGTGTGTGTGTGTGCATATGACAGAGAGAGAGAGAGAGAGAGAGAGAGAGAGAGAGAGTAGATAACAGAAGCCGGTGTCAAAGGCACATTGAAACGTGTTGCCTATTTATTTACTAGTCAGACAGTATGGAAACACAACCTTTCAGTGTTTTCACAGCCACTTCCCTTTTAGAGGGTCCGAGTCTTGCCTTGTAGACTATTCCAAACTCCCCTGCAGTAAACATTAGAGGAACATATATATACAGTGAAACATCTGAATAAGGGCATCGAAAGTGTCCTTTATTCAGAGGTGTCCCTCGTTCAGAGGTAGTATAACACACCGGTTAGGGCAGAACCAATTATTGTTTGTAGAGAGGTGTCCTTTATTTGGAGCGTAAGGTCCACGATGCTGCAGTACTAGCTGCAGTAAACTGTACCTTCTCCTATACACTCCAAAAGAGTGATGTCATCAGTCTTGACCAGTAGCTTGCCTCTGGCCAACTCCCTCATGTGATACGAAGGGACCCTCGTTCGTGCCCCGGGCACTTGGAGAGAGCTGGTCGACTCGGTCGCTGGCCGCGTTGAGATTGGGTCACCTGTGAAACAAAAAACCTCTTACAATACCACAACTGCATAGTGCCTGTCACTTGCACTACTCTGTGCTAGCCTGTTTGCTAGTAGCAAGCAACTCTATTTGCCAGCATTATGTTTGTTTTGCCCTACGTATTGATGTAAAGCCAGCCTTCTCACTATTTCTTGTAAGCATGACCTTTTCATTTCACATAAGGTTCAATGGGGTGGTGACTTACTGTAGGGGTTTGGCCCGGCGATGCCTGCACCCACAGCATCACCTCCCTTCTCGTCCAGCTCCATCTCTCCATTGTTGACTGTCAGAACAGTCTCAGTCATATACACCACGGCTGGGGCATCGTGCCCAGGTCTGTGTGGGACAAAGACCAACCCCACTCACAGTGACAATCGATTATGGATGGAAGGTTGGACATACGGAACTCTTACTAACAAAAGACTGCCTCATCAGCTGTGTACAGTGGAACACTCTCTAAGGACACCTCTCTAATAGGGACACCTTTTCTTTCTACATTAGAGGAGTTCCATATGCAGCCCCAATAACCCACATTGCTAGAATGTCGAGCTGCATTCTCTCCAGTTGCTTTCTCTTGTGTCTCTTGGAGGAGAGGACCAGCAGTAGCACGACACCCACCACCAACAGTACAGCCAGCAGGATAAACACCACCACCCCCACCACTGCTCCTGTAACACTCCCATCATCTCCCTTCTTCACTGATGATGAACCATCATCTCTTAGACTTCTGACTGCAGCATCTGAAAAGTTCAATGTTGGTATTCTCTGAGAATTTAGGAGAGATTTGAAGGAAAAAGAGAGAGAGAGAGAGAAGAATTTAAGAAGAAGAAGAAGAAGAAGAAGAAGAAGAGAGAAGTTGCAGCAGACCTAGTCCAGCACCAGTACAGCAGTGAGGCAGAGGAAACAGGAGACTGGAGGTATCATCACAGTCAATTACAGGAGTCATGTCATCGTTAAACGCCAACAAAACAGTGCTCCAAGTCTTGGCACAGTCTTTCTGCACCATCTTACACTCCTCCGGACAAATGGAGGTGGGAGGGGTAAGGTTGGAGGCATTACCACAGTGGGGGAGATAGAAATGACAGAGAGCTCTGTACACGATCTTTAGACAGTTCCTATCCTCGTCACCAATAATACTCTCCAGACTCTTAACGTTTTCGTTTAGCATGCGGGCAATGGTGCTCTGGGTCCCCAGTCTGGACCTGGCATATACGTAATCAATATCCAGCCTCACTACACCGTCACACACGTCAGTCTGAGAGGTGTACACAGAGCATTGCCCATAACTGGAAATTGGATAAGAGTAAAGTTTCCTCAGAGTGGCTTACTACAGTGTGTTTCCATACCTGTCGTTATCAGTGAGTGAGTTAGAGGAAGTTCCAGCTGGCACAGTGCATCTTGGCTGATCTGAGTCATTATTGGACAAACAACTCCACTAACAAGGGGTAATGGGGGAAGTTATATATGCACTGACTTGAGCTTTTCCCACAGGATATTGCCGCCTGAGTACAGTCCCCGTTTGGAGGTCTGGCATGACTGCACTCATTAAATGTTGCTCGGAGCCTTCGCATGTGACTCGACTCAGAAAAGCGGGATCGTAGTCCGTATTTGGAAGTCGCTCGATTAGTATGGCATCTAGTAGAGAAACAAATATGAAATGGACATACAGTGGAACACCACTTAATGGGACACCAATGGGGCAAAAGAAAGTGCCCATATTAGAGATTTTCAGGGGTTAAATGCAAGAACTGAGGGGTGCCCTTGGAGAGTGGTGTGTATACCTTGGGGGTCGAAAGTAAGCTGGTCACAGATGTCTCTGGCATTGTCGAGATGGAACCCATCCCTGCAGACTCCGACCCAGGTTCTGTCCACGCAGACCTCCACAAAACCATCAGAGACACCAACTCCAGCTGTGAGCCTCACTTCTCCGTCCTCACATTCCCCTTTCCTCATCTGTGGAACAACATTGGAACAAGTGAACTGCTAAACATTGAAGCTCCACAAAATGAATACTCTGACAAACCGTAGCAGCTGATTATTATGTCAGGATCCGTAATCGGGGCCCTACAACGATGGTCTCCGATGCCGGAATGAAAGCACTCCACAACCTCAGGTTCATTGCCGACACAATCGACATCTCCTATCACTGCATTTCTGGTGCTGTCTCCAAATCTATCAGGGTCGCGGTCAATAATAAAAGCACCTAGATGGAGTAATAAATGGGAATTGAGTAGACCACTTGGCATTCACTTCTATTACTTACGGTCTTCAGAGAACCCCAGTTGGCGACACACCACTCTGGCATTGTCGGGTACTCCAGTACTCCAGAGTATTGCATACTCTACCCCACACCCCATGAGCACAGAACTCCAGTCTCCCTGTGGAGTTAGTTACTCCACCTACAAGACGAACCACTCCGTGTTCGCACCCCTCTCTCTCTGCAATGAATATCATACACTGTTCTAACACGCACAACAATGAACGCCTACTCACGAAAACAGTTCCTTGTAAGAGAAATATCAGAGCAACAGTCGCCTTTAGCGAAACAATCAGAGTAACAGTTACAAGAAAAGCCAAGTTGAAGCAGTGCAACGGGTTTACACAGGATGCGCAGTTCGTTAGTCCTTCAGTCACACAAGGGGCTGCGGGGATAAGAGAATGAAACAACTCTCCAACAGAAAGTCGTGTGTACATACCTCGGCAGTCAACACCAGCCACATCTGTACACTGACTAACATCTTGTCCTGGTGTAAAACAGTCACTCAGTGTGCTGGCTCCACTGGCACACTGGATGTTGACCGGGAGGATTGGACTAGTCCCTCGACCATAGTCGACAACAGAAGGAACTGAAAGAGAGAGAGAGGAGAGAGGTTTATAGACAAATGCAGTCTCCTCTGGCAATGGGGTTTACCATATCCAGAGGTGTCATAGCCAGCACTCTGGCAGACGACTCTAGCCTCTATTCCAGTGCTATCCCAGTCGTCAGCACACACAGAGTGCCAGGTTCCATCATACAGTACTGGACTCTTCCCCTGGAACCATCGCCTCCCAACAGGTACACTGATCCTTCCACACACACTGTCCTGTCTTTAAGCAGGCATCAAACATTCCAATTCATACACTTTTTGACTCACTAATGCATATAACTCCTGCTGACTCTGTGTTTCGACAATTGTGCTCGCCGACTCCGCTGTGGAGGCATTCACTGAGCATGTTCTCAGCACCAGTACACCGCACATCATCCAAATGAAACGGCGGTGGGTCAACAGCAAAATGTTCCATCAGAGCACGTGATGCTGAAAAAAGCAAGTACGGTATACAATATACACATTATGGGAAACAGCTCACGTCCGTCGTATCCTAGCTGTTGACACACCACATGGGCATCCCTATAGTCCCAGTCATCATCACACACAGAACCCCACAAGCCATTGAGACATATCTCCACTCTTCCATCATCAGGGCGTTAGTCCATCCATCAGTCTAACTTCATTCTCACTACACTCTACTGTGGCTATACAGTTGATGCACATATTATTATTGAATCTGAAAAAAACCTACCGTTGCATATAACTCCTGCTAACTCTGTGCTTCCACAATTGTGCTCGCCGACTCCGCTGTTGAGGCATTCACTGAGCATGTTCTCAGCACCAGTACACCACACATCATCCAAATGAAACGGCGGTGGGTCAACAGCAAAATCATGTTCTCTCAGAGCACGTGATGCTGAAAAAAGCAAGTACGGTATACAATATACACATTATGGGAAACAGCTCACATCCGTTGTATCCTAGCTGTTGACACACCACACGGGCATCCCTATAGTCCCAGGCATCATCACATACGGAACCCCACAAGCCATAGAGACATATCTCCACTCTTCCATCATCAGGCGTTACTCCATCCATCAGTCTAACTTCATTCTCACTACACTCTACTGTGGCTATTAATGAACAACAGTTGATGCACATATTATTATTATTGAATCTGAAAAAAACCTACCGTTGCATATAACTCCAGCTTCTTCCTGCTGTACTATACAATTGTGTTCACCAACTCCTGCGTGACCGCAATCTGCCAAGAGGTTTTCATTTCCAGTGCATGCCACATCGTCCAGGTGATAAAACGTAGCGTTGGACAGAACACGGTGCTCCGAGAGTGGAACAGACACTGACATGCATGCAGTGTCGTAAGGAATAAGATAAAAGGAGTATGAGGCTTACCCTCCACCATAGCCCAGTTGTGACACACTACTGCAGCATCTCTGACAGCCCAATCGTCGTCACAAACGGAGCCCCAGAGCCCATGCAGACAAATTTCCACTCTGCCATCAACTGGGGTTACTCCATCCACCAGTCTAACGTCAGTGTCGTTGCATTCAGTCTCTGCACAATGTTGACATTGACATTCTTATTCTAGGGCCATGCAGTGTAACGAGGCTAACCATTGTAACATATCACTCCAACATTATTACATAGAAAGGTCTCCTGGCGATTACAGTCATAAAGGCGAGCTTCATCTCCAGTGCATGAAATGGAGTATTGTGCTTGGTAGGTTATTCCGCCATACAGAGTAATAGGAAGACCATCTGCGATGGATAGAAAAGGGCTTATCAATCACAGCTAAAATCTAGTTCTGTTTCATTACTTCTATATCCGAGTTCCCTGCACACCACACTGGCCTCCGCTACGTCCCAAAAAGCATCACAGACAGTTTCCATTCCCCGCTGATGCAAATCTCCACAGTCGGACCATCGGCCAACCTTACCGCTCCCTCCTCCGAACACACTTCTTGTCCGGTAACTGCATTGAACAACTACGTAGCTAGCACTTCTGTCGATCTTCTTTCAGTGGTTAGCTGGCTAGGCAGTACTACCTGCTCACCTACACTTCCTAAGAGGTGCAATAGCAGTAGACTCGTCACAGCTTTGCGCATTTTCTCGAAGACGAGACCCGAGGATGCTGCGGTTCGCACTTATTCCTTCGATTACGCATGCGCATAATCGCTAAATTTACGCACGCGTAGTGCATGCCAGCGCGCTAAAACGTGTGAACACAATCACGTCTAAAACAACCAATAATACACCATAAATTACTGAGCTAATTGTGGGGGGAAGTCATTAATCTCCCCTTGTTCTTGCACATCTACTCCATTTGCATTGTAGCTAAGTCGAATCCTCATCCTCAACGGTTGCTATAGAACACACACACACAGCATTAGTGAAAAACACTCTAAATAAAGCACACCTTCCCAAATTCACACTCTCCATGGAACATTAGGGACTTAAGCATAATATTTGAATGTCACAAAGTTGTCTTTATTTCAAGAGTTGAGTTATGCTGACCTTCTGAGGGTTAGCAATGTTGATGACTTGAGTCACACTCCCAGAGTTATTGGGAGGAATCAGGTTCCCAGACGGCAGCAACATTTGCAGCTGGAACGTCTAGCAACAGAAGAAGTTATGTATGGTGTATATATGTACTTCACTTAGAGCAGGAAATTATGATAGGAAATGTATATCACACACACCATTACACTCTGATTTGATACGCATGTACGTGCAAGCAATAGTGCATGCTTGCAGCTGCAAACATTTCCCGCTATTGAGGGGGGGTGGCTTGAACTCTGACCTTGGGGACAGCGGCCTGGAAGAGGAAGTTTGCCATGGGAGATGGAGTGAAATTGGTGGCTGTCAGAGTGATGGCTGTCACGGCAGTGTTCCCGGGACTTCGCTCAAAGTTGAACTGAATCTTTAGCCCCGCCTTCTCAAAGGCAGTGATCGGTGGGATTGCTGCAGAGAGATTCAAACAATAAAAGGCTCAAAAACAGTGTTGAAGGTAAGCAATGAGATACTGTATACAGGTCTCTGATGTACTGCCCTTCTCCTACTGAAAGTCTAATACCCTGTTGAATAAGATCTATACGGTATCTCACCAGGCACAGGGGAGCTAGACTGGTAGCAGGGGAAGGGATCGAAGTGGAAGTGGAGGGAAGCGAGTTGGACAGTCCTCCCAGTAGGCTCTCCAGTCCACCCATACCTCCACCAGTCACACCCCCTCCCCCTCCTCCTCCTCCGCCCAGTAACGACATCAGATTGGCAGGGTCGCTACTCGTCTGACCGGTCGTGGAAACCGGTTGCACCGGCATATCCAGCAGGTTCAAGAGGTCGCTGCCTCCAGTGGAATTAGAGGAAATTGGCGGGGGTTGGGAGACAGAGGGGGCATCTAGCCCTCCTCCGAGAAGATCCAGTAGAGAGTTCTCACTTCTCTGCTGCTGGGGCTATGAAGATGGTATATAGTCAGCCAAAACTAGGGATGTGGTACATGTCTACTGTAAGTTGTAAAGCAAAACTTCACCAGAAGAATTAGATCACGAAAATTTTGAGCAAAGATCCACTTTGAAGCACTTTACATAATGTATTGTCTGTGAAATTCCATACATACCCACTACCAATGCACAATGATTCCCTCAACTGATTCCACTATGTCCTATAGTATACCTCAAGTGAGAGCTGAGGAGTGGTGGAGGAGGGAGTGGAGTTGGTGGTTGGAGCAGCAGGAGTTTCGCTGGTCTCTCCACTAGCGGGGCCAGACTCTCTGAAGAGAGCTGGCATCCTCTCCAATAGGGCAGCTCTGGAGACATTACATTACATACATTACACCTCTCTTATACAGCACACACCCACAACAGAGTGTGCAGTGCAAAGGGTGGCCT
>CASHTH010003134.1:0-13669 GCA_030341885.1 Geodia barretti
TCTCGCCAAGTTTTGAGGCGTTTTGTACGCGGATCACGTGAGATTTCACACGCGTCATCCCTATATAGCTAGAGCGTCTACCGACGCTCTGATAGTCAGTTTTTGTAAAGTATCATTATCAAGGAAAATAAACAAGGAAAGTAGATTGTAATCAAGGAAAATCGATCATAAACAAGGAAAATAATCTAGGAAAATAGATCATAAACAAGGAAAATAAATCCAATAAAAGGCCCAAGGAAAATATCCCTGCATGTTGGTAGGTATGCAAGTGCTTTGCAATAAACTGTCCATTTGCTTATGAGAAGGTTGGTATGTGGCTGTAGCCTAAACACAACAACCCTGTATTGTTTTTTCAGTCATCTTATGAATACACATGCCTGACAGTAAAACATCCCCCCTGTAAGCAGTTTCACTATCAACCCAACGACCAAACATGTGTAGGTAAGGTCAGACATTGCTGTCTAGTTAAGTCGCAGAGAGAATGATGCTAGGTCTACTTGTAGCGGCTGTATTTCTTACCCACATACATGACAGTGCATGTAGTTACCCAAGAGCTATCGCCAGCAACGAATCTTGCCCGACCTGGCTGTACCTCTCCGAGGAAGGGCTGTGTACCTGTGGCAGCAGTCTCCTGAATGTGATACTCTGCAACAATGTCAGTCAAGAGGTTGGCATCATGAACTCCTTCTGTCTCACCTCATTTGACTCTGTCCAAGATCCCAAGAGAGCTGTAGTTGGTCGCTGTCTCTATGCACAAAACAACCAAGAGTACATTGATGGGAGTGCTGGACTGTACATCGAAGTGGACCGGAACCTTTCGCGACAGGACCACCAGCTCTGTGACTACCTCAATCGCAGAGGAAGACTGTGTGGATCTTGCAAGAAAAATCACTTCATCTCTGCATATTCCTATGACCTCAAGTGCCACAAATGTCACATAGGGTGGCTGGGTAACGTTGTTGTGTACGTGACTGTGGCCTATGTCCCTCTTACGGTCTTTCTACTCATAGTTGTCGTGTTTCACATATCAGTCACATCCCCACGTCTGAACGTCACCATACTTCTGTGCCAGATTTATGCTTTGCCCGCCGGTCTTCTAGTTTTGACACAGTTGACGCAAAACACTCAAAACTCTGCATTCATCCAGTTTTTTGCTACTATTTACGGAATATGGAACTTGGACTTTTTCCGGGCACTGGTTCCTCCAATTTGCCTGCCACTAAACACAATGCAAGTGTTTGCTCTAGACTACCTGATCGCTGTCTATCCTCTCTTTCTACTGGTGTGTTTCTACGCCCTAGTGGCGGCACATGACAGAGGATACAGGCTAAGTGAGAGGTTATGGAGACCTTTCCTCTGGTGCTCCGCGAGAATCAGACAGCAATGGAATATCAGGCACTCCCTAATTGACGCTTTTGCCTCCTTTATCATGCTGTCCTTTATAAAGCTTGTAAGCACTTCGGGCAGTTTTATTGTGGGTACACGTATATTTGACATTCACGGTGCCCAGATTGGATACTTCATGTACTATGATGCAACTGTTGAGTTCATGGGTCGTGAACACTTGCCGTATTTCATCATTGCCGTAACAGTTCTCCTTACGGCCATCTTATTTCCACTTCTACTGCTACTCTACCCAATGAAGTTGTTCCAAGTCTTCCTCAACAAGTGTCACTTGAACAGCCCAGGTCTGAGGATGTTAGTGGAGTGTTTCCAAGGATACTATCGCGACAAAACAGACGGCGGGTGGGAATGCAGGTATTTCGCTGTCGTCTACCCATCACTCAGGATTGTGGGGGCCATTATGTATGCCTTGACACCTAGCAACGTCCTGTTTCCAATGGTTACACTTGTTCTGACTGGAGCCATTCTCATCACCCTATTTGTGAGACCGTATAAAGAGCAATACAGTTTCTACACCAAGCTGGACATAGCGTGGTTATCGTCTGCAACGGCTATCTGTGCTAGTTTTAGCATTTCACTCTTCTATTACGACTGGCAAGAAATAGTCCCAGAATTTGGCTTTGTGTTGGGAGGACTATTTTCGCTTGTGCCTCTTTTGTACTTTGTTTGGTTGGGGTCAAAGGAGATAATGAGTCTTTTAAAAACCAAAGGTATGTCACATTATCTACAACACATCACATTCTTTGTATCACAGCGGAAGCCGAAACAAGAAGGTGTCATTAACCGGGAAGAATACGAGGAATTGGGTGCTTCAGACATCTTGATATAAGTAATTGCTCGCCTAGTACAAGACACCGTTACATTTTATTACGCATTACTTTTCAACTGCCATTTTTGCAAGTAGCTGAAGGGTTTGTAGCTAGCATACAGTGTGAATTATAGTGGTTTTGGGAAAGGTATAAATGTTGTACATACTAGCTATTGGTTATGGTTTCCCTGGTTTGCCAGTGGATTGTGCTATGCCAGGGTTTTGACAAACATTATCCTATTTTTATCATCACGTAACTAGTATATAAGGTGTTGCAATCCAAAATTTTCACGGGCCTCATAATTATAAATAATATGGCACGAATCATTATAATAATGAAAAACATTATACATACACGACAACAGCTCTAAGCAAATGTCTCCACTCACAGGTTCATAGTAAGGTATAATAATAATGTACACTTGTCAATGAGTATCTTTTATGCTTCCATAACCCGACTCACGCCCTCTAGAGAGCAAATCTTTGTTCTCTGCGTCTTGTGGCCTCTCGTGGAGCAAGCAGGAATCAACCAACTGACGTGTATCAACTTCAGAGTACGTCACACTATGTCGTGGTGATTGGACCTTCGACCCTGCCCTATCTCTGTCCGTGTGTTGCAACGAAAGCATTTCTGGTATTCGGAGTGTTAGTGTCTTAATTGGGTCAAAGTGGAAACACTTGCGCAGTATTTTTATGCAACCGAATCCCACCAGGTAGAACAGTGGCATGAGGCTGAGACAGCCACCAATGATGACAATGGGATGGGGCACGGTAAGGGTGGTCTCCAGATAGAAAAATCCGAGAATGTGTAGTCCAAAGAAGGCAGCCAGAAGAGCTATCAAAAACACGTCGAGTTTGTTGTAGAAGTTTACTTTGTAAGGCTGTAGCCAGGCAAGCAGGCAGATGATGACTATGCAGAAGATGACAAGGGAGTAGTAAGTTATGGTGTGATCAATCTCCATATTGAAAATGAAGAAAATCATCACTCTGAATATGAGATAGAGTCCCGCAAAGAATCTTCGATCTGCTCCCCCATTCCTCCCGTCCTTGTAGCATCCTTGAAAAGCGTCCATGAATGTCTTGAGGCCAATACGGTTCAACCTGCAACGATTGAGGCACCTCTGAACCGTTTTAAACTGATAAAATAGCAGAAGCATCGGTGGTAAGATGCCAAACGTTAAGATGAAAAATACTCCCAAGAATATGAAGGGGATGTGTTGGTGGCTGAGGTAATGTACTGTAGGGTCGTAGTTGCTGACTCGTAAGACATTTTCCAAACTATCTCCTCCGATTCTTGTCACAGTTGTATAAGTAACGAGAAGGAGAGATATGCGAACCAACTTGACGTAGGATAAAATGATGAAAGATGCAAAAGCATCGACTACCGACGTCTGCAGTTTCCACGACTGTCTGAAGCGTGTGCAGGCAAAACAGAGCGGCTTCCATAGCCAGACCAGGACTCGGCAATTTCTGGCGTGGAGCTCAATGACAACATATGCTACGACAATCAGAAGGAAAGGGTAGAGAGCAGAGGTGTAATGCAAGACCAACACATCAATGACCCTCAGTCTCTCACCAAGACACACTGGATATCCATCAGAGAGAGCATTGAAGATTCGGTAATTGTCCAAGCTCCAGAAACTGTAAAAGCCTACGAGAAAGTCGAGGAAAAAATCTGTCAAAACTCTTCAACTGCATGTTTATTATCGCCACAACCACCAGTGCTTCTTGTGATAGAGTGACCACGTGACTGAAAAAGATGAATCCATTCCACACTCCGCTTGTTAATTTGATGTGTAGTATGAGAATGGTGAGGAATAGTCCGAGGGGAGGGAGTCCATTTATGGCTATGAATATGATCCACGAAGCTGCCGAAGAACTGCAGTTCTTGTGACAGTTATATGTAGTGGAGAATACATCAATAGAATAACCCTTCTTGCACTCCCCGCATAACAGTCCAGTACGTTTGAGAGCCCCACAAAACTGACTGTCTAATTGTTTTTCATGTTCAGGGAGGTCAGTGTACTTTTTGTTCGAGTTTGTGTGCGCATGACTAAACACACACCGCCCATAAACGGTTTGGTACCTGCCTTTGATTTTCGAATACGACATGCAATATCCATTCACCAGTGAAGCTTTCCAACTTCGTCCGTGACACTGTAAAATGTTCCGCATGTTTTCGTAGCACATGCAACTGCGCAGGTCATTAGAAAACCCAAATCCTGGTGGGCAATCGCCGATGTTCACTCCCACCACCTTGAAAAGGTTTCGGTCCCCGTTAAACTGGATCAGAACTGTTGTGTTTTTGACAGTTCTATCAGCATACACAGCCAGACCATAATCGTTGTACTGCACCCTAATGTTGTAACGGTTAGGGTTTTGCCAGAGGGTGGCTGTAATAGAAAGGTTGCTGACTCGATGTCCCAGATCGTCAACTCCCACAACAAACGGTTTCGGTATACCAGGGGACAGGGTCACTGAGTTGGGCGTGCTACTGAAATTTCTGAGAGACGTGGTGATTTCATCGCTGCAGTTGCTTTTATTTTATAGTTCCAATTGTCCCAACAGAACGTTGTTGGAGCGTCAGTCCACTCGCACGGAATGACAGAAGTGGCATGAATAGAGTTTGGTTTCGTGCTTGCAATATTGTCGGCAAAGCTGAATGTGCAGTTCCAGTCCCACGGTGGAATCGTATTGTTCGTGAAACGAAGGAAACAGTTGTGAACGTGGGGCACGTACAAGTCAGATGATTGCTGGGCATAAATTGCTCCACCTTCAGCAAATGCAGTGTTGTTGGTGAAATTAAACCTACAGCCATAAGACATGACATCCACGATCATACAGTGCAATAGCCCCGCCCATTTCTCCAGTGTTTCTATGAAATTTCCATCTTTGTATCGTTTTTTATGATAACTGCTGTGGTGCGAATACAAAGTGGCGTTCCATCATTTCCACTGAATGATAAAGTTGAACCATTGAGGATGTGGGTGGGAAAGCCGTTGATGTCCAGTGTTGATGCAGAAGGATGCCCTTCTTTGGAGATCCTCTGTCCATTGTTTGTGAAAACGTTTAGCCCTTTTATGTAGGGAATGGCATTGCAAAATTCGGGAGCAGAAGTAACGGATTTACAGTAGACATTCATTGCTGAACCGAGTGCGGCTTTGTTTCTCTCAAACGTGCAACTAATGACTAAGTATTTGTTCACCTCGTCTTTTTCAACAGTTTTGTTAGGTGCCGCGTACAGTGATAGTGCACCACCCCAAGTGGCAAAATTTTCTAAAAACGTACAATTTTGAAAAATTATGATGTTGGATGAGGTATTACCAGTTGTTGTTGCAAGTGCTCCACCGCCAGCATTGTACACATTTTTGGTGTTAATAGTAGTATTATTGTAATAGTTACCTTGAAAGAAAGTCTCACTTACCACGATAGTACTGTTTGATGCACTTTGATAGAAGCCTATAAACAGTCCTGACCCCCACTTAGCAATATTGTTAACGAAATTACAAGACAGAACTTTAATGCAAACCTCTTTCGTAAATCCTCTGACACTGATATACATTCCGCCACCGTCTATTTGCTCCCAAGTTATACCCTTTATCCCAACATTCCTGTTTCTTGTAAAGTTGCAGCGAGTGAAGTTAGCTGTAAACTTTTGCTCTGGAGAAAGTTCCACCAGAATCTGAACACCAGCACCGTATCCGTCATGAACATTATTGTCAGTAAAAACAGAGTTGCTGACTCTTACTTCTCCCACGACATTTTGAAATGAGACACCACAACCTGTAGAGTTTTTGACTTCAAAGTGGTCCAGGTAAACGTCTAGTGTACCATGAAACAAGAGAGCAGCCGTTGTATCACCACATGTCTGAAAGGAGACATTTCGAATCTCTACACTCATTCCTTGTCCTTCAAACCTTATTGCCACTCTGTCGGTACACACAACTTCTGTGCTAGAGTTAGAGACTCCAATGAGTCCAAAATGACTCATGTTTGTGATGAGGTGTGACTGTTGCGAGCTTCTGGCCTCCAGTTTCACTTTTTCAGAGTTCAGATGTATTGAAATGGTCGGCAGGGGGCAGGTGGCGGTCGTGTTGGCCGAGAAAGCCAGAGCATCAGTCAATGAGCTACAGCTAACATTGGTGGGTTTGACATGTTCTCCACAATACCACTCCACAGTGACAGGGGTGTTTGATTCACTGCTACTGCACTGACTCACTCCTCTTGCTACACAAGCAAACAGTGACAGAAGAAGTAGGTGACAGCACTTCATGGTACAACGCTCAACCCAATTGTATGGTCACCGATGTGGAGTCCCTTACAACTTTCACTTCACTTTTACCAAAACACTACTCTATTTATTCCCAAGCATTGTTTTGGCAACATTATCTTTGGGGATGCGTTTGTATATTATAACACACTGTATATCATGTACTTCAGAATCTACAAAGTCTGAGAAAGTTTTGAAAGCAACAAAACGGAAGCATTTTCAGTATTGCAAAAAAACTATTTGGAAAAGATACACAACACACTATATATAGTAGGTTAGACGCGGAAGCGAGGTGTCTACATATATGTTATGTACTACGTGCGAGGGACATACCGGATTTCAATGAACCCGAGGGCCTCCGCGTTTGTAGTGTCCCGAGCGCAGCGAGGGCACTACGCGGATGGCACGAGGGTTCATTGAAATCCGGTATGTCCCGAGTATACGGAGTACATAAGATGTTTAGTGCAGAGCAAATCAGCTCCGTATACGCGCACTGCGTTTCCAAGCACAGGGAATTTGAAAGATGCGAGAAAGAGACGAGAGCGTAAGACCGTCATCTCGTGCGGGACTATTGAACGCCGAACGCTAGGATACGCTGCTCCGCCGCTCTCGCTACTCCCGCTGCGGGACTGTCCTCCGCCACTCATCCGAAGAAACGCGACAGGAGACCTGCGCGAACCATCGCAATCAGAGAGAGGTGAATTCAGGCGCTGTGCGGGCTGCTATACCGAAGGCGTTCGCCGTCGACTTACTAGCTTTGTCGCGCGCACTCGCTCGCGGAGCCCCACCCCTTATTTGCGTGCGGTGGTTTGTGGCGGGCGTGAGCTGCCTGGCTATCTAATATGTATGTACATGGCAAGGAGGGAGATGGGCTCAAAGCAGACACAGAAAACTGTCTCGTGGAAAAAGAAAATCAAGATATCAGTTATTTTGATCAACATTTTGTACAGATCATGTTTTGTGGGATACATTTCTTACATGAAATGCTGTTGAACTTGTTGAAAATCAACAGAAAAAACAAGGTTTCATATCATGTTTTCATGTTACTTTTGTTAGCTCACGAGGTTCATATGAGAAATCAGGAACCTCGTACTAACAAATCTGATCGGTCGATTCGAATCAGCTATGCACTAAGCTACATGGCAACCCGAGGGGCTGTGGAATGTTGGCGTCCCGAGCGCAGCGAGGGCGTGTCCCGAGGGTTGCAATGTAACTCTAACCGGTTTAGACCGAAGTATCTGATTGGTGTTTGCGCGTTCAAATGGGTAGCAACAAGCTAGCAACGCTGCGCTCATTCTTACCTTCGGATGGAACAAGACGCTTTTTTCACGTGTGAGATTTTGTCCGACTCCGAGGAGACAGCCCCGCCCCCCGTCAAAAATCGTGTACGTCATCATAAAACGCTCTCATTGGTGGTGCGCGTTTGGCAACGCACGGCAACGGCCCAATGTGTTTGTGTATCGCCAGAGCTGAAGAAGCCGACGCTTTTTTCGTGGAATATTGACGTGATTTCTGACTTTCGCGAGCTCCGGAGACTGTCCACAGACTTCTTGCGCATTTTAAAAGAGCTACTTTACAAGTCGCGCCTTCTACGCTTACCGAACGCGGAATCGGCCAATTTGCGCAGATAAGGACTTTTGAGAATAGCCATTTTGTACGGGGAGTTTGCTGTAGACCACCTGCAAACGCCATTAGACACCTGAAACGAGGTGTCTATGAAAAATAAACCCCCCGCTATTCTGTAATCTGATTGGTCAATTGCGCGTGACTGCGGTGATAGCGTATTTTTACCTTATTCGATACGTTGAAGTATCATCACCATACTCAGAACTTGTGAGTCCTTCATAGCTCCATAGTGTAAAGATGGGAGACACTCCCATGTGTGTTGATACTCACTTTTGAGTATATAGTATGTTACACGTGCAGGCACAGGATAGCAGCTTTTGCAGTTGAACCACCTTGTAAAGAGGAATTAACCAAATTGTGCCTGCCCAATTAATTGTCTCAGCTTCAAAGGCTCAAAGTGTTACATAAAACTCCTACGGAGGTTTTTCGGGTACACCAGCCATTACATGTTGTGTACACAACTTTGTGCGTATATACACAGTATATTGGTTCTTGATAGTTTTAGGTTTGGGAATAGCAAATAATGAGTTAAACACTTTCAGTTGATAAGATTTTAAGACCGTGTTGTTGGCTCATGAACAAGACACAATGAACAAACAGTCCCTGAATCACTGAGTACATAACTAAGTTATTGTTTGTCAGGGAGATATACTTAGACGTTTAGAGACTTCTGTAACGATATGAATGTTCCAGTCGGTCGGGTATACTCTCTCCAACTTGGTCAGAGAGAGGCGAAAAATACTCTTTTAAACTTGTCTGAATGTACCTTGACTGGCACGGGAAGCAACTCTGCACTTTTCGAAAAGCAAGTAGAACCTTTTGTTTGGCTGGCCTCGGAGTCCTGCGTGAGACCCAGTAAAGTACAAATAAAGACACGTACACCAAGGGAATAAAGATGAGGGTGAAAGTGAAGCTTAGAAGGGGAATAGGTAAGTCGTTTGTCTCTGTGGTGAGGAAGAGGGCCAGGTATTGTAGAGCCATAATGACTGCTAGCAAGTTGAAGAATACAATGTCGACATACGTGAAGAAAGGCTTCTTGTACGGTCGCACAATGGCAGTAATTACACCAAAGGTAACAAATGCTGTAATTAGAGATGTGTACGCATTGGGTACTGTGTTTGCCAAATCGAAAATTCCAAATATCACCAATCTGAATATGAAGTAAAAACCGGCAAAGTACCGTCTGTCGGGTCCGCCCTCTTTGCCATCTTTGTAGCACCCCTGAAATGCATCCATAAACATTCTAAGACCGTTTCCATTCAGTTTTCCCCTGTGAAGGCACCTCTGAAAAAATTTGAATTGGTAAAAAGTGAGAAGTAAAGGAGGTACCATTCCAAATGAGAACAAACATAGTGCTGCAATGCACCAAAATGGGATGTGCTCGGTGCTCAAGTATGTGACTGTTGGATCATAGTTAACGACCTTAATAATCTTGTCAGAATCTTGCACTAAGATACGAGTAAACGTAACCAGCAGCAGCGAAATTCGAACTATTTTAACGTACGAGAGGAGAATGAACGCTGCAAAGGCATCTATGATTGATGTTCTTGCTTTCCATACTTGTCGGAATCGTGCACACGAGAAGCAGAGTGGTCTCCACAGGCGTACCAAGACTCGACAATTTCGAGCGTGAAGCTCAATAGCGGTGAATGCAATGACAAGAAAACAGAGAGGGTACAAGGCTGAGAGGTAGCGCAGCACCAACACGTGCATGACTTTAACACGTTGACCTAGGCACATTAGTGAATAGCCTTCAGCTAAACGGAAAAAGTCGAGACTCCATATACTGTACACTTTTATCATCAAGCTTGACGAAACCTGTCCATACTTTGATGAGGTATTCAGACACGCTGCCTGTAGTAAAGCAATCTCCACTGATATAGATAGTATATGACTGAAGAAAATGAATCCGTTCAGTGGTCCACTGGTGAGACTGATGTGGAGGACAAGAACTATCGCAAAGAAAATCAACGGAGGGATTCCTTCTGCTGTGATGTATATTAGCCATTGGACGAGGGATCCTGAGCAGTTGTGACAGCGGAAGGTAGTTGAGAGCAAGTCGATGGAATAGTTTGCTATGCATTTCCCGCAGAGTATCCCTGTCCGGTTCATTTTTCTGCAGAACTTACCATCGAGTTGGTGTTTCTCTAGTGGAAGAGGTAGGTAAGGGATAAAGTGGGAGTGATTGGAGAAACTTCGAAGACCTTCAGTGAACGGACATTGACCGAACACAATGCGGTTATCGTGGACACCATTAATCTTGATTGAGGAGTAAGTCATGCAGTTTCCTGCAAGAACATAAGCTTTCCATCGTGAGTCCGAGCCGTACTCGCAGTAGATATGATGAGTATTGTCACAGATGCAAGAGTTTGTAAAACGATCAAATAAGAATGCAGGTGGACAGTGCTGGAGGGACACGTTTATTGTCATTAACAGCTTTCTACTTGCAATCAATTCCAGCTGAATACTAACGTTGGTACCGACTTTGCCATACACAGTCAGAACTCTGTTGGTGATTGTGGCTGTTGCATTTTTAGGCTCAAGTACCTTGGGGTAGACGTAAAACATATCAGTGTCATGTCCATAGTCATCCACAGCATATATGAGATTCTTGTTTGGAATACCTGGATATGCTGGCATATTCTGAAGTGTGGTGCTAAAATTCCTTGGAGAAGTGTAGATTTCATCCATGCATTTCCCCCCACCAAACTGCCAATTATTCCAGGAGCAAAATGTTCGTCTGATATCGTCATCTAGCGACGATCCACCGTACAGGACACAGGGAAGCACTGAAGTCGCATAAATTGCATTGGGTTTACCATCGACTGTGTTTCTGATTGAACACAAAGCTAACGTTCCAGTGTGTTGGATCGGGTGATGACGTGCTCTTGATGAAACAGTGCCGAGAGTAGGGCAAGTAAATTTCTTCAGTCATGAAGGAATAGATTGCACCTCCCCGAGTCACGGCCCTGTTTTTCGAGAAGAACAGCACGTTATTGTTAGAGACAGCGATCCAAGACCCGTACAGCATGATAGCTCCACCATTCCTTCCGTAGTTTGCAGTAAAGTTCAGCACTGTATCGTTCTCTAGTGTTACACTGGTCTCGTGGATATGTAGTGGAGTTCCAACGTTGTTCAAAAACTCGAGCTTCTGCGCTAAATAAGTTGGAAAGTGCCCAATGTGAAAAATTGAATAAGGACTCTGACTTATTGATGTCACTGGCTTGGGTAGGTCAGAATTTTGAACGAATACCGACTCGGCTATCACTGGTTTAGCATTGCAATGCTGTGGAATGCTAGCAGGAGAATTACAGTATATGTATAGAGCAGCTCCAATGTGCCCAGAGTTGTTTTTAAACAAACATCCGGAAATTTTCAAAGAGTTCTGAGCAACGTCTTTAAGAATAAGATCAGGCTGTGAGAAAATAAAAAGCCCGCCACCCCATGGAGCTACATTTCCAGTAAAGTTGCAGTTACTGAAATGAGCTCTGTTGGAAGTTGCGTTTGAGTAGATAGTAACTGCAGCTCCGGCCCCTGCCATACTGTCATTGTAGTCTAAACCGACGCAGTTACTTTCGAAAGTAGTGAAGTCTATCAGCAAGGTATTGTTGTATGCACTTTCATTGAACATAGCTAGTAGTCCACCTCCCCAATGAGCACAATTGCAGCTAAACATGCAGTTTTGTATGTGCAACACGCCATTTCGAGATTCGTTTCTGTACTGTACATAAAGCCCTCCACCTTTGGTGTTATTTTGCTGAAGAAGAGATGCCTGATTCTCCGTAAATAGGCAGTGAATAAACTCAGTTTTATCTGAGAGTGTATCGATTGTTAGATGAACACCACCTCCAAATCCGTTCTGGAACGTGTTTCGAGAAAAGGTCGACCAGGAGATACTTACCTTCCCGACCACATCAACAATTGCCAAACCAACGCCATTGGATCTGTCCACGTGTGTACGATGAATAGCAATCTGACAGTGGTTGTTGAAGAAAAGAGCGGCTGGAACGGTTTTGTGAGTTCCCGGTCCACACGAAATGAATGCAATGTTTTCAATACGGATATCCATCAGACTACTTGCATTTCCACGTTCGCCATTGAATGTGAGAGAGGCTGTTCCAGGTCTGCACTGTATCTGGGTCCCATTGGGTGATTCGAGAACAAACTGCGAGATGTTAGCATTGGAAAATGTCACGTTACTGCTCAGTGTCTCTGAAGAAGAGTAGAGTGTTAGGTTGACTCTGAGCTGACTCTGACAAACGGTTTCTCGGTGTTGTATTAGTGTAATACTCCCATCCAGAGACTCAACACACATCTGGGAAGACATTCCCTGTATCCCACATTGCCACTGTACCTCTACATTACTACACCTCTTCTTCAAGGCCACGACATGTGAACAGAGCATGAGCAAGAGCAACAACACTTCTCTCTTCATTTTTATCTTGTGCCAACCTGTGTTTGGTGAGAATAGCACAAAATTACACATTATGCCTACATAGTTGCTTTCACATACGTCTCAATGAGCAGTGTTCAGTTTTTGTGAAGACCTAGACTTCGATAGTACTAAAAACGTGGGGAAAGCATGTTTATAAAAGCATGCCAACCGCCCCAGAATATTATGCTGTTTAGAATGTTGAAAATATTGTGGAGGCTGTTTTGATAACAATGAAAGTGTTGGGGTTTCAAAATGCTCAAAAATGTACAGACAAAAGATCTTTCAAAAACATGGGTACATGGGTACAAAAACATGAGTACATGTACCCTCAGTACACATTTAGGGTATAGTTGGTGTGGACAACAGGGGAAAGAGAACGATCAGCTTTTGTCAGGGTGTTGTGGCTCAATGCCTATTGTGCTGGTTTCTGTGGTGTTATGAAAATGGCTTGTGCAGGTTTTTTCCTCAGGGATTGTATTCAGAGATGTTGCCAAAGCTGGAGATATGGAGGATAAAGGAATCTAGCATGCACTTAAGCAGATAGCCGGTGGTTAGGGTTAAGAAACTGACATTGCAAGCGTGAATTGTGAGACTCTGTACCAATAAATTACTAGCTACGTAGACTCATTGGACTACGTTAATTAGCAAACGCATCATTTTGTGGTTCAAAAGACGAGAAAATTCCCGAACTTACAGTCTGAATTGGAGGCAGCAAGATTGTTTCCCGCTCTCTTTCTTCGTCCTTGGTCAGATACTGGCTTGCCCACAAGGTGAGCTGGGGTGAGCACTGAGCTAGTTTTACCCATCATATTGAAAACCCTCCTACTTGTGATTGCAGGTAAATTGGCTTATTACTACTCACCAATAAGCACTGCTGCTTATTCACATTCAAGAGAGCAGTGTTTGAATCATTCTTGTTCGTGGTTCTATTTATCAAGGCTTTAGCAGTGGTATATCAGAGCGTCGGTAGACGCTCTATATAGGGATGACACGAGTGAAATCTCACGTGATCCGCGTACAAAACGCCTCAAAACTCAGCGAGAATGACTCACCATGGCTTCAAAATCACTAGCAATAGTCTAGAGGCCAATACCTAGCTATACATATGCCCCAAGACTTCCTACGT
>CASHTH010003135.1:0-31328 GCA_030341885.1 Geodia barretti
GCCCAGTGTCTGTACTGATTGATTACTTCCTCGCAGGAGATACCAGTATAATCCAGAGAGAGCAGTCACAGTTTCCAGTGTTTATATTGCACATCCCGTTGACACAAGGTGGCTGGCAATCTAAAGTGGTGCATGTTCAGCACGTGATCTACATACTTTTTACTTCTAAGACGATATCTTACATTGTTAGTAGAAGCTATTTTGATAGGATGCACAGCATAATGCTTCGTGGTAAGTGTACAATTGCCTAGGCACATTGACTATGTTGTCCCTATGCATATAGAGTACCTACACCTATTCCCAAGAAGCTCAATAAGCAACACACAACACATAGCAGTGTACACAGTACTCACCACAGTCATACCGGAGCAAGTATGACAATGTCTGGGACTGTGAGGAACAACTGTAACGCCACATAAATGCCGTCCGATACTTGTGTGAGAGCATTCCAACAGCTCTGTTTCCATTCCAATGCAGTGGACCTCTCCCAGGAGGGGAGCTCTCTCACTTACCCCCAAACATACGGGCAGTTCACCTTCCACACACACGTGCATCTTTTTTACGAGAAGTTTGCTTTAAATTGTCACAACCCACGATGATCACTTGCTTACCTTCATAGAACCCCAACTGACGACACACAACTCTGGCATTGTCTGGACCCCAATCTACGGAACCTGTTGCAGACTCTGCCCCACAATCCATTGTCACCAACCTCCGTCTCCCAGTGGAGTTGGTCACTCCACCACAGACGAAACCGCAACCATCATCACAATCTGGACTACACAGAGGGATATTTGGGGAGGGGGCATAATGCAAGCCTATGGGTAGGAATTGATCTTCTCTTTTATTAAAACCCACAATACTTAGAAAGATGGCAAGTATTTTTGGTGAGCGAGCGCAGCAGTTTAAAAAATTAGGATTTCACAGACATCACGGTACGTGCATGCCCGACTCGCCCATCACTTAGACTGGGTAGGCCTCGCTTTTCTCGCCAACTAGTCCTTGTCAGTGCATTTGAATCCTTGTGCGAAGCTGGGCTAATAAACTAAAACTTAATGCGACAACAATTTCACCTACTAGAGCAATTGTCTAAATTGGATAGGTCAGAGCAGCAATCTCCATAGTCGTAACAGTCAGAGTAGCAGTTGCAGACGGGGGTTCTATCAGCTGTTGTAACAACCCCACACCTCCGTCTACTTTTGCACATCTCACAGTCTGTTACTAAAAATGGATAGCATTCTTTCACTGGGCCAAATATGCAAATTTTAGCTCTTATGTATGTATGGTTAGGTAAGTCATGTAGCCCTACCAAATTGATGGCCCAGACTTCTGCAGATGACATGTGCCTCCAGCCCACTCTCATCCCAGTCACTGGCACACACAGAGTACCAGGCTCCCTGATAGCAGTACTCAACTCTCCCTCTGGACACATCGTCTCCTCCCACCAGGTGGACTGTCCCATCCTCACATGTTGTGTCTATAGACAGTCATGATGCATATATACATACAGGCTACAGTTTTAGCTAAATAGAGGAGTACCCTCTATTTTAATCAGTAACATTGTTCTTTCTTCATGATGAACTAAGAAAGAGAATGAGACTAGGGCTAAGTATATGAGCGCTCTGCTTTCAAAACTTTATATATAAGACTTGCTGGAACGTCAAGTGGCATTTCCCAAGTGTTTAAAACCCTTGTTACGTCATTTAGGACTAAGTTTTGAGAAACGAAATAAGGTGTTGGCATAAGAACTTGGAAAAAACTGTCTGTGAACAAAGGACGTTACATGTATTGTACATGTGTGGGGGTTGTGTAGATGAGAGGTGCAATGATTGGTTCTTTTTTTCTTTCAGACAGTGTGTTAACGCATGCTTTAATGCATGGTATTTTCTTTAAGGAGTGAGTGTGCGTCCCCCCCCCCATCTTGCATGCACATACTTGTGCATATGACTCCAGCTTTTTCAATGCCCAAACGGCAATTGTGGATCCCTATTCCACTATGGCTACAGACGCTGTCTCCCTGAGCAATTAGAACTGTCGTTATGAGTGCAGAGACGTTTAATATTTCACTCATGCACACTATGTACTAAAAGAGTGAATGAAAGTTAGAGGGGCAAGTGTGAACACTCCGATCTCAGTGATCTAAGATGAACTCACCTATGAGACTTGCTCAAAGTTCTCTCTCTTGTGAGCACAGGGGCAATATTATCGTGTGCTAAACAGGCTTTATCTCTTAGGAGTGAAAGTGTGACTATTGGTCAGTTGCTCCCCCCTTGATGGCACATACTTGTGCATATGACTCCAGCTTCTTCAGTGCCCGCACGGCAATTGTGGATCCCTATTCTACTGTGGCTACACTCAGTGATTCTCTCCTCAGATCCAATACAGTGAACATCATCCAGGTGAATGGTGGACGATTGGCCGGCTCCAAAACTCAGCAGGGCATATGATGCTAGGACAAAGATTTGAAAGGCCCATTTATTCAGTACAGTCGCATAAATCTAGAGAAACTTACGTCCATTGAAATTCAATTGCCGACACACGACTTGAGCATCTCTAGAGTCCCATCTGTCATCACACACTGAGCCCCAAAACCCTTCAAGACATACTTCCACTCGTCCGTCAGTTGGTGTTTGGCCGTCTACCAGCCGAACATCTCCCTCATTACACCCTGAGCCTGATTTTTAAACGGTAGAAGACCATGTCGACACATGCTTTCAACCGTTTAAATCAGGCTATATTTATAAAATGTTACTGATGGACTCCTTGTAAAAACTCAATATGCCATTACCTTCCTCAGCTGAGCTAAGTGGGTACTAAGTTACAGAGCCATATGGTCGCATATGTCAGGAGATTTCACTGTCCTTGAAAAGAGGCGTGGCAATTGTCTCCCTAATTATCAATGACCACGCCCCCCTTATCTTTTTGCAAGTCCTTAGGACGAAATGTCACCCCATGCTCAATATCATTTCCTTGAAAGGTAGTGAAACTAACCAGTTTTGGGTATTCACCTCCCTTAAGTAGGTTCCTGATCACATTGTTTAGCTCAATAATGTTTTCAGGAATGTTTCGCTTTAGTGAAACATTGCTGTATGGCGTCACTCTAAATTATGAGCCATTTGAATCACTAGGTTGGTTCGCTTTGCTCACTGCAAATCCAGTAATGGGAAACATACTTGCACACATAATGATGACGTCATCTCTATGAGTGCAGGTTGGGTCTCCATCGGCTCCATTGAAGGAGCACTCTGACAGGGAGTCCTCATTGCCAGCACACACCACATTTGTTCATCGTATGGACAAGTCCATCAAGTAGAAGGCAAAATCACTCTCTCTGAAAAGTGACCCTGAGTGAACCGCGAGGTAAAGTGCTCTCAGTGAATCAGAGCAGTACATTACCTCCTGGGGCATGGTTCAGCTGTCTGCATGCTACCCTCACCAAAGCAATGGTTGCTGCATTGCCACAGACAGTTCCCCACGTGCCGTTAGCACACACTTCCAGGCGACCCACCTTGTGAATCGTATGGCGTTTGGTTCACTGTAGGACTCTTGTGCTGTTTGAAATTGTAATCCTACCATAGTCACATGATAGTAATGTTACTACGTATATAGTTTACCTTCACACTGAGCTACAGCTATATTAGCGCAGTCAGTGAAGGAGCCATAATCAGCTTGGGCACACTCGACAATGCTAGCTTCCGTGCCGTTGCATGTTATGTCATTCAGTATGACAGGAGCTACACCCTACGGCTTGGGCTGTGTGGGACTGGGCAAAAACAACAACTCTTTTCTCATTCTAACTATATATAAGAAACATGTGGATGGCCTTCCAGCTTGAGTGCACATCACTTGCACAGCATTTTGATCCCAGCTACCCCTCGGGGCACACAATAGGCCCCACTGCTGATCATGACACACCTGCACTATCTCCTCATTCAGTCTAACAGCATTTTCAGTGCAGGGAACTGTCAAGGAAGTTAATAGGTCATATCACACTCTTGGGGGCAACACCTTGGCGTACCATTAGTGCATCGCACTCCTGCATCTTCTAGGTGTTGGCAGTTTGTGATTTGTGTGGTACTCGAGTTTCTTCTTTGGTCAGCCGGGCAGAGCGAAAGCTGCGTCTCCATGCCATTGCACCTAAATCCAGCGTAGTGTATAAGACCCGAGCCGCCACCATATCGATAAATGGCATCGGCATCTCAAAGAAGCGCGTAATTATGACACATGCGCAATAGCACGACGCGCGGACGAACGTAAGGAAAATCGCGCCGTTTGGACCACTAGGTTGGCTTTCTCCCGCCCGCTCGCCAATAACCCTCTCTGCGCATGCGCGCCGAGGGTTAACCATGTGTGTCTCTTTACAGTACAGAACACCTTTTCAATTATAGTAGTAGGGGACAAGAGATCTTCAAGCACAAAAAGCTGGATGCTGTGATGTTAAGAATGACGTGTAGACAAGAGATTTCTAACGGAGTCAGGTTTTTATCTAAAATTACGTGTTTATTCATAACAACTGAGCTACAAGCTTGTGCAGTGTGCTGCTTTGCAGCTATAAACATCACTGAAGCTACAGCAACATGGTGCTTCACCGAGGGTTGCATTTTTGAAAAATAATGCGAGCATGAATAAATAATGTGAGAATAGATAATGGACAAATGAGCAGTGATAAATAAAGTGTGAGAATAAATGATGAGCAGCGATTTATAGTGTTAGAATATTAATAAGTAATGATTGAAAATATTATATGATGAGCAGTGCAGTGAATGTGAGATGTAATAAAGTTAGTGATCGATGCAGGACAGTCAAGGATTGTTCTTTATTCCCTCAGGGCTTGTCTGACAGGAAACTGTGACACTCTGACAATTCAAGGACTGGACGGCCAATGACGGGGCTAAGACTGTCCTCTGGAGATTGCCTCCTTCTCCCACCCAGCCAGAGTGCGTGAAAAAGACAAATGTGAAATATGAACTGTAAGACGAAGGCAACATAGAGTTGTAGAGCAAGCAGCACGTGAGCCTTTGAAAAAACCTGGAAATTACTGTAACGTGTTTACCGGATGAGCAGGATTTTGCAGCTAACCAACTAACTAAAGCTAACCAATCGTCCACCATTCACCTGGATGATGTTCACTGTATTGGATCTGAGGAGAGAATCACTGAGTGTAGCCACAGTAGAATAGGGATCCACAATTGCCGTGCGGGCACTGAAGAAGCTGGAGTCATATGCACAAGTATGTGCCATCAAGGGGGGAGCAACTGACCAATAGTCACACTTTCACTCCTAAGAGATAAAGCCTGTTTAGCACACGATAATATTGCCCCTGTGCTCACAAGAGAGAGCACTTTATGTATGAAAGAACAAGTATCATATGTGAGTTCATCTCAGATAACTGAGATCTGAGTGTTCACTCTCGCCCCTCTAACTTTCATTCGTTCTTTTAGTGCATATTGTGCATGAGTGAAATGTGTAACGTCCCTGCGCTCCCAACGACAGTTCTAATTGCTCGGGGAGACAGCGCCTGACGTGTGGGCAAGTCTTATGAGAGTTATCACCTCGACTTATGAGGCTGTTCATACTTCTTACTCTCATTCTCTGTCTCCATACATTATGTGCACGGGTTAAATAGGATACGGTTAAGAAAACCACAATTACCGAATACAATGGAGGGAACTCCCCTATTTGACTAAAACTGTAGCTTGTATGTCGATGCATCTCCATCATGACTGTGCAACCTTGTCTATAGACACAACATGTGAGGATGGGACAGTCCACCTGGTGGGAGGAGACGACGTGTCAAGAGGGAGAGTTGAGTACTGCTATCAGGGAGCCTGGTACTCCGTGTGTGCCAGTGACTGGGATGACAGTGGGCTGGAGGCACATGTCATCTGCAGAAGTCTGGGCCATCAATTTGGTAGGGCTACATGTCATAGTACTGTTACTAAAGATGGAACTAACATTTGGGCTTATGTACTACCACATTACTACTATTACTAATCTCTTCAAATCTACTGTAGTGAACTACGGACAGGGAATAGTCCAATTCACCATTCAGTATTCAGCTGCATATAGGTGACAGTGAGCTTGATGACTGTGATAGACTGCACTTGATACCAGCAGTGTCCACTGTGGCAGGAGTCAACTGTGAAGGTTAGCTCAATTATCTGGCTCACCTGGACGAATTTCCCCTACTGCGGCCTAGTACACTGACTGATATGTGTGTGGGGTGTGTGTGCTACTCTAAACATTATTTTGCATTCTGAAATAATGTGAATATACAGCACATTCTAATGCAATCTGCATTTGCAGGCTTAGAAAAGTGGGGGTATTTAGAGTTGTTAACTATGCACCAGTTGATCTCCTGGAGTAAATTCCCCTTGTGGGTTTTTTCAATAGTGAGAACAATAAAGGACCTACATCAACTAGACCCACTACATGGCATGCTCACATGATGCCATTTTATATACTCTATGTTGGTTTCAACTTCTGCAGCTTTCTGCCACACAGTTGGCATCACAGACTGTGAGATGTGCAAAAGTAGACGGAGGTGTGCGCTTGTTACGGCAGCTAGAACCCCTGTCTGCAACTGCCACTCTGACTGTTACGATTATGGAGATTGCTGCTCTGACCTATCCAATTTAGGCAATTGCTCTAGTAGGTGGCATTGTTGTTGCATCTGTTTCATAAGAGAAGCACTTAGCTCCATTCCTGAAACATTTGTGTACATAGTATTAAGTCTGTGAATTTCCGTTCAAGCCTGCACATAGATATAAAGCCTGACAATAAAAGAACAACCAAACTGTGTTCCTATTTCTAGACTTAGACTTAGATGCATGGATACACAAAAGTTGCAATAATGCTATTTGAACCAGACTAGTAATTTTTGTTTAAAATGAGTAGGGTCATTATCATTCCACATTTTTAGTGTTTCATGCAAAAAGGAGTGCTGGAACTGAGTAAAGGGATTTTGTAAGAGCTACTGGAACGGGTTGTAGCAGATTGTTGTAAAGTTAGAATGTCAATATGCCCCCCAAAATGTCCCTCTGTGTAGTTCCAGAGTGTGATGATGGTGCGGTTCGTCTGGTTGGTGGAGTGACCAACTCCACTGGGAGACTGGAGGTGTGTGCCAATGGATTGTGGGGCAGAGTCTGCAACAGATTCCAGTATTGGGGTCCAGACAACGCCAGAGTTGTGTGTCGTCAGTTGGGGTTTCCTACTGAAGGTAAGCAAGTTGATTCATCGTGGGTTGTGACAATTAAAGGAAACTTCTCGTAAAAAAGATGCGCGTGTTGTGGAAGGTGAACTTGCCCGTATGTTTGGGGTAAGTGAGAGAGCTCCCCTCCTGGGAGAGGTCCACTGCATTGGAATGGAAACAGAGCTGTTGGAATGCTCCCACACAAGTATCGGACGGCATTCCTGTGGCATTACAGTTGTTCCTCCAGTCCCAGACATTGTCATTACTTGCTCCGGTATGACTGTGGTAGTACTGTGTACACTGCTATTGTGTTGCTTGTTGTTTATTGAGCTTCTTGGGAATAGGTGTAGGTACTCTATGCATAGTCAATGTGCCTAGGCAATATTTACACTTACTACGAAAGCATTATGCTGTGCTTCCCCTATAAAGACCTTCTACTAACAATGTCCGACACATGTATGTAGTTTCATGTGCTGAACATGCACAACTCTAGAGATTTGCCAGCCACCTTGTGTCAACGGAATGTGCAATATAAACACTGGAAACTGTGACTGCTCTCCTGGATATACTGGTATCTCCTGTGATGAAGGTAATCAATCAGACAGACACTGAGCAAGCACATGATCTACTAGCTCTACTCTTATTACGTCCCCTCAGATGTACGGGAGTGTGAAGCAGACAATGGAGGTTGTGATCACATCTGCACTGACTTTCCTGGTGGCTACAACTGTTCATGCAGAACTGGCTACAACACATATGGAACCTCTTGCAGAGGTATCATAGATGCTAAATGTCCCAAAATTTTCCGGGATCATAATTTTGGGTTCATCCCAAAGTCCCGGAAAGACCATAAATTATCCCAGATCTATTCACTTTCGTGTGGTATACTTAGGCTCTGAATGGATTACCTAAAATAAAAGGTGGAGTAATTAACCCTCGGCGCGCATGCGCAGCGAGGGTTACAGTAGTTAAGCATCGGCGCGCATGCGCAGCGAGGGTTACTGTAGTTGGGTTTGTCTGTGTGTGTCTGTTACTCTCAATCTCACTTCTCGAACGTCTGTTCGTCCCAAAAAGGATACCATCTACCCAACGGGCGACGAAGGTCAGAAAATAAAGGCGGTTTTCTCTGAAAACGCTCCGTTGCAAAGCTAGAGCGCGAAAAAGCCAATATGCAAATACACAACGGACGGGATGGCTTACCACAGTCGGATCGATCCGCGTACTCTGCGTACTTCGGAGGCACCAGAAGATGCAACGCAGGGCGTGTATCGCCTCTCGCATGCTATCTAGTAGTGTAGCCCGTCAGACTCTGCGCGAGCTGGCAAGAGACCACAGGTAACAGCTAAAACTAAACCCAGCCCATCAATTAGTGGTACTGCGCAGCGTTTACTTACGCGTGCGCGTCATAGTGCGCCGAGGGTTTGCACATCAGTGCTTTTCATTACCCTCGGCGCGCATGCGCAGCGAGGGTACTGTAGTTGGGTTTGTCTGTGTGTCTGTTACTCTCAATCTCACTTCTCGAATGTCTGTTCGTCTCACAAACGATACGACCTACTTAACGGGCAATGAAGGTCAGAAAATAAAGGCGGTTTTCTCTGAAAATGCTCCGTTGCAAAGCTAGAGCGCTTCCGCCATTGTACAGCTAATGCTAGTCGGCCATTTTTATCGCTGCGGAAAATGCGCATGCGCTTATATTTTGAACAGGCTCGGGTCCGCTTGCTCTGTGTATCTTGAAGGCACGAGAAGGCACGAGAAGTCACAACGAAGGGCGTGTATCGACTCCCACATGCTATCTACTACTGTAGCTAGCCCGTGTCAGACGCTACTAGCGGGAGACCACGAGTATACTACATACTAATAGCAGCCCAGCCCATCAATTAGCGGTACCGCGCATGCCCAGTTCGCCGAGGGTTTGCAGTGCTTTTCATTGGGTTTGTCTGTCTGTCTGTCTGTTTGTCTGTTACTCTCAATCTCACTTCTCGGGTGTCTGTTCGTCCCAGAAACGATACCGTCTACCCAACAGGCGACGAAGGTCAGAAAATAAAGGCGGTTTTCTCTGAAAATGCTCCGTTGCAGAGCTAGAGCGCTTCCACCATTGTACGGCTAATGCGTAGTCAGCCATTTTTATCGCTGCGGAAAATGCGCATGCGCTTATATGCTCGACCGGGTCCGCTTACTCTGTGTATCTTGAAGGCACAAGAAGTCACAACGAAGGGCGTGTATCGACTCTCGCATACTATCTACTACTGTAGCTAGCCCGTGTCAGACTCTCTGCGAGCTACTAGCGGGAGACCACGAGTAAACGCATACTAATAGCAGCCCAGCCCATCAATTAGCGGTACCGCGCATCCCCAGTTCGCCGAGGGTTTGCACTTTAGTGCTTTTCATTCCATGAATGCATTATGTCGTGCAAGTTGTATAGAAATCCTGTTTGCTTATCCTGCACGTATGGAGATTGGGGGTTGTAAGTACTGTAAAACCGGAAATATCAAAGTCAACCACAACTTACAAAACGCTAATATTAATGGCCGCCAATATGTGGAGTCTGAGTAAAGCGCTTAATATAATGGCCGCCAATATTTCAGGCTTTACAGTATGAGGTATGCTAAAAGCTATGCTAGCTAGCTGTTTTACACATTGATGCAGACATTGATGAGTGTGGGGATGGGAGCCATAACTGCAGTCAGATCTGTGTCAACACTCCTGGATCATACTACTGCAACTGTCAGCGCGGCTTTCAGCTAGTCAATGGCACAGAGTGTGAAGGTGTGTGTGTGTGTGTGTTGTGTGTGTGTGTGTGATAACATACATACGTTTTAACCCGTGCAGATGTGGACGAATGTGAAGCGCTTTCTCCCAATGGATTCTGCAGTCAAGTGTGTGTTAACACTGAGGGATCTTTCCACTGTAACTGTACGGACGGATACCAACTCTTTCGGTCATTCTTATGCACAGGTCTATATTATTGCACTTTCTAAATAAACAGTCGTCAATATCGAACATGTCATCAGATATTGATGAGTGCAGTGAAGGGATCGATACATGCAATAGAAGTGGACCCACACCGGCTCGCTGTATCAACACTGAAGGGAGCTACAGGTGTACATGTGAAGAGTACGTTGGGTACCGTTTGTCTACCAGTGGTACCACTTGTGAAGGTATGTGTGTACTCTTTGAAACATACATTAATTTATTAGACAATGTGATTAAGTCTATGCTTTAAACCACCAAGCAAAGCAAGAAGTTAGTTTTTGCTTGTAAACTGTTTCAGATGTGGATGAATGTGCTGAAGACCCATCACTCTGTACAGAGACCTGTATGAACACACCTGGTTCCTACAGCTGCACTTGCCATGAAGGATATGAACTTGATGTGGATCAGATATCCTGCAGAGGTTAGTTGAGTTAATAAAAATACTTGGGCATGAAGAGTTTTTCTGAACAGATATTGATGAGTGCAAAAACACGAATGGTGGCTGTCAGATCTCCTGTACCAACACACCTGGCAGCTTCAGATGTAGCTGTGACCACGGATATAGACTGTTGGATGATGGATTACAGTGTGAAGGTGAGCAGATACGTTTCTGAAGATTTTATTTCATCTGACTCTTACAGCTCTCAGTTGTGATCCAGTTCTTGAAGCTCCACTGAATGGTGTGATGGAGTGTGACAGACAGACAGTGGGTGGGACTTGCAGGTTCACCTGTAACGAGGGCTACACTCTGAGAGGCTCAGACAGTCGGACCTGTCTCCCCTCCCTCCAGTGGAGGGAACCTCCTGCCATATGTGACCCTCCAATGTGCCCTCACCTCACTCCTCCTGACAATGGATTTGTGTTGTTCCTATGTACAAGAGAGGAGGGCCATCTGTGTCGTGTTGTGTGTGCCCATGGCTACAGCTTAGTGGGTCCTAGCAATCAGACATGTAGAAAGGATAACATGGGCAGTCTTACATGGAGTGATGGACCACAGTGTGTGGGTGAGTTTACTTTGCTAACATACTCATAGAGTGAGTCCTGTCTGCTTTGAGCAAGTCTATAAACAACTGACATTATTAACCTTCGGCGCGCGCATGCGTAGCGAGGGTTACAGTAGTCGTTCTGTTTTTCCGTCTGTCTGTCGACTCTTATTCTGGAACTGCACGTTACGAGGCGGCCCATGAGCGATACCAACGGCTTCAGAACGGAAAATTGTAAAATGGCGATTTTCCTGAAACGACTGCGATATGGCGTGAAAACAAGTGCTAAAGCCTAATTATGCACATGTCCCGAGAGATCGATCGCGCACGCTCCCAGCCCCGCTACGCGCACGCGTAAGCATCTCAGTGTTATTCCGCATGCTATCTACTACTGTAGCCTCTCCGCGAGGTACTAGCGGTTAGGGGAGACCACGAGTACAATCCCATCAATTAGCAGTATGGCGCATGCGCACTTCGCCGAGGGTTTGCACTTTAGTGCTTCTCATTTCTTTGGTTTCATTGTCTTGCGAACATAAAACACTTGTTTTTCATTCCACAAATGCAGTTGCACCCGCTATTGAAGTTACCCCTGCCGATAGAGAAGTTATATCTCCAATAACAGCTATGTTTTATTGCGAGGTGTTTGGTGTGTTCCTTTCAAATATCACGTGGCAGATGAATGGGAATGTCCTAGAGTCAGGGGGAGATATAGACATTGAAATAGACACAAGAGGCAATCTGAGAAACAGCACATTAACTATTCAAAACACGGTACCAAGTGATGCCGGAAACTACACGTGTCTGGCTGAAAATGATGCTGGAAGGGCTTCTGCATCAGCTCAGCTGACCGTAAACTGTATGTCAATTTCTTAATGCAACTCTTTATTGGCATTGAAAGTGTCTTTTGTTGTGCAGTTCCTCCAGCTATAATGGACCCACTATTGGACTCAAACGTCACAGTAAATGAAGGGATGACTGCAGTGTTTTCATGCGCTGCCACCGGCATACCTGCTCCCACGTTAACCTGGAGAAGGAGCGGATTCTCAAACTTCTCTGTAGACCCGCGGGTATCACTGGGAGTGCCAACCTCTCCAGAGCCGCTGTCCACACCAGATGGTACCGTCTATTTCGTCAGCCGTCAGCTAAATCTCTCAGACACGCGAGACTCTGACTCTGGAACATACTATTGTGAAGCTTCCAGTGGCGAGGAACAGAGCCTCAATGTGGAAGTCTCTTTTCAATTGATTATTAGAGGTATGTATCCTTTTATTACATAATGTATATATTCTTCGCAGTATCAACCAAATCCGCGCAAGTGAACGAGACAGTTATTATCTTCCCACACAGTTGCACCAGTTATAACAGCAGCTCCTGTGGACATGGCAGATCTTCAAGGGAGCACCGTAGTGTTATCATGTAATGCCACAGGGAGACCACGACCTGACATAACATGGTGGGGAGAAGACGACAGCAGTGGGAACTTGACTCAAATTACTGATGTGACGGGGAAGACCCTAATTGATTCAGAGGTGATTGGTGGAGAAAGGGGATGGACAAGTAACCTGGCAGTAACGGACATTCGACCTTCTGATGCCGGTGTGTATATGTGTCGAGCTGACAATGATGCTGGACAAGCTGAAGCACTTGCAACACTCACCGTGCTCGGTGAGTTATCTCTCTTATTATTATGTGTCGATGTAACTACTATTTCAATACAGTTGTTCCTGAGATTGTTTTCCCACCTGAGGATTATGAGTATACGACCATTCAGTTTATGGAAACTGTGTTTGAATGCAATGCCACTGGGATCCCAGCTCCAACCATTCAGTTCTTCCTCGATGGCTCTCTTCTGGAGTCAAACGAAACCTTTTCCATCCTGGATCCGTGAACGAGGTCATTGACGTCAGTGGTGAAGGCGACCTGGTGCATTTGGTGACCAGAAGACTCATCGTCAGTCCCACACTTGATGGGGACTCCAACAACTACACTTGTGTGGCCACCAATGATAACGGAACTGATTCAGTAGAGTTTGAATTGATTGTGTTTGGTAAGCCACACTATAGTTTCTCAAACTTACTATCTATTTACCCTTTATCGATTAACAGTTGCTCCTGTAATAGTGGGTAGGCCAGACTCCCAGATAGTTTTGAAGGATGATCGGGTTGTACTGTCGTGTGTGTCTGAGGGGAGACCTCCTCCAGCCATCACATGGTTGAAGCAGTTGGTTCAAGTAGAGGAGAGTGATAGAGTCAGCATTGATATCGTGTTGCGAGGGGCACGTCAGGTTGCGAGCAATCTCACAATTGAGCCTGTGCAACCCCGTGACAGTGGGCAGTTCACATGCATGGCCTCCAACGTGGCGGGAAATGATTCACAGTCAGCTGATCTTACGATGCACGGTAGGTGTATTGGTAGATATTTCCAACTTTTTGTTCACTCAACGTGCTTTTATCAGTTTTTTCTGAAGTCCAGTTCTTGGTTCCCTCGCCATTGCTCACTGTGAACCAGTCAGATTCAGCTACATTCATGTGCAATACCACTGGTGTCCCAGCCCCTGTCATTAACTGGTTCGTGGGAGACCAGAGGCTAAGTGATGTCCTCCTCTCACGAGTTAACATCACAGAGACTGAGGCTCGTGAATACCCCACACCTAATGGTGACGTGTTTGCAGTAACAAGTGTTCTAACTATCGAACCAATCATGGGCAATGACTCTGGTACATACACATGTAATGCATCGAACACAGTTGGTGCCTCAATGATGCCAGCTAGTGATGAAGAAAGCACTGAATTATATGTCCAAGGTAGAGCCACCTTACTCCAACTAATCTATTAACAGATGTTTTCTTCTTTAGTTCCCCCAGTTGTTGTCGCTATTGTGGAAGAAGTGATTGGAAATGAAAATGAAAGTTCAACACTTCAGTTCAGGATTGACAATGCTGAACCTGTGGTCGAGCTGAGTGGACTGAGGTGGTTTTATTCTGCCGAGTTATCTCAATCAGCCACCATGGAGGATATTACTAATAGCACCAACAGAGGATCCCAACTCATCACCTCATTCAGTAGCGATGGAAGGTTCTTCAACCTAACAATTGTCAACATCCAACAGCATCGCCAGGAGGGAGAGGAGACAGACCAAGGACGATACTTCCTGCAGGCCACCAACCCTGCCGGAACAAGCTTGGCATATGTGGACTTTGATGTGTATGGTAAGCCAGCCAGTGTATTTTTAAGAACAGTTAACTGAACCACTCTTGCTTTCAAAGCAGTCACCAACTATACGTTTTTAACCTCTCAGAGCTACCAGAAGTCAGTATTGATGGGGTTGACCCTGCTGTTACTGGAGATAATGTCATGCTCACCTGTACTGCTACTGGAGACACTCCACTGGTCTACCACTGGACCATGGAGGGCAGTACAACTGTCCTTAACTCTGACAACACCACTGGAACTTTGGAACTGGCAGATATTCAAGAGAATCAGTTTAGGACGTATGTATGTACAGTGACCAATGATCTGGGGATGGCTACAAGTGAAGTGATTCTCGAACAAGCAGGTATTCTGCTAACCAATTCTCCCTGCTAATTGCTGTGGCAATAGACTCTACTAGCCTAGCGGAGCCTTTGCTAGCTATAGTGTGTCTAAGTAGAACTGTGCTATGTGACACTGCCTCTACTTCACAGTGGCTCCAACTGCTGGCAATAACGCAACACTCACATTCAGTGTTGGAGATGATCTAGTTTTGATGGCAGTGTTTTCAGACTTCAATCTGGAGCTGGATAGTATAGTATGGACCCAGAATTCCTCCATATCACTGATGGATGGAGTCACCATATCAAACACTGCTCTGAGTCCACCAAGTGCTAGCTCCACACTGACCAGACCTCGCATCACTGGAGTCTCCTACGGAGGAACATACACTGCCACTGCCAGCAACAGGGCTGGATCTAGTTCAACTACGTTCACTGTCCATATTATTATTATGCGGGTACAATTTCAACTTCGACTTGTGGGTTTGTCTGACTGCTTGCAATGGAGAGTAAGCTATAATACTGTATTTATAGCTATATCCAAAATGTCTCTTTTTCAACCCAGGAGATACAACCAAATGAAAAGAAGGAAGCAGTGATCACAGGTGTAACAAGAGCAGTGAATGAGCTCTGTCAGTGTGGCTTTTCCCGTGACTCATTCAATGAAATTGAGGTCACAGCTGGTTTTCAGTGTTTTGAGGCTTCTCCCACTGCAGTTACCTTTCGTGCTGAGATAATGGATATCGCAAAAGCAAACATCTCGCAGCTGATAGGCTACATGGAGCAGTGGGTGACCTCTCAGCCTACTATTGTGGTCCTCGGTTCAAGACTAAGTATTGATAGCGACTGTGAGATTGAGATTGACAGCTTCAGTGAGCCTGAGTGTTTGGATGCAGATCGTGAGACTCCTCCAGAGAGAGTTGATGGTAACAGGATTGGGTACATTATTGGAGGAATCTTAGGTGGCGGTCTTTTGGTTTTGTTAGTAGTATTACTATTGGTAGTTGTACTTTTTTTAAGGAACCACAGAAAAGCATCTTACAAAGTTGAAACTGACTCTGTCTACGAGTAAGTTGTATCAATTTTTCTCTATAACGTTCACAAGTTCTTATTTTAGGACTATACCTGACTCTCCTCCGATTGTTGCAATGGAATTGACCAATATTTCTGCATCCCGACATCTGCCTGGCAGTCAAATCAGCCCTACGTCCATTCCGACAGGGGAGAATCCATCTTATGCTATTCACATTGGTACACTGGATAATCCAGCCTACATTAGACAGAGGGGCACCGTGGATGGTCCAACCTATGTTAATCTACAATCCAAGAAACATTAACACAGGTGCACAGCCACCTACAGCTATAACAATACAGCCACAGAACCACTGTAAACACTTTAATGATAACACTGAGGCATGCTTCTCAGCTGCAGTCAAAATATACAAGTGGAAAATCATTTCTTCAAAATGAAGGGGATATGGGGGATGGCTTGAAGCACCAAAAAGGAAGAAACAAGGGTCATTACACAGCAAAGATGCACAAAGCCACATGACACCATCCCTACCATATCTTTGTAAACTTTGCCTATGAACAATAAAACAAAGATATAGGGATGGTGTCATGTGGCTTTGTGCATGTTTGAACCCTCGGCGCGCATGCGCAGCGAGGGTTACGGTAGTTGGGTCTGTCTGTACTGTGTGTCTGTTACTCCACATCTCACTGCTCGAGTGTTTGTTCGTCTGCACAAACGATACGACCTACTTAATTAACGGGCAATGAAGGTCAGAAATTATGAGCGGTTTTCTCTGAAAATGCTCCGTTGCAAAGCTTTTTAGGCGCAGACTGCCAAGTTGCTCCTTGTGCAAATCAACAGCAAAAAGCAAGCTAGCCAATTAGAAATGCGTATACTGACTTACAGAAGGCACTGGAGGTTCCTCTACAGGCATCCTGGCTTAGTCTCGTGAACCAGCGAGACTACTGAGTAATGCGCGCACACCGCACCCTAGCTCGGTGCATGCGGCTCACTAATGCTGGGTTAGCAGCAAATGGCGTTGTTCAGTGACTACCGTGGAAGAGCCCAACGATCTGCCGTAGTGACTTGCGGCAAGAAAGAAACGATCGCTTGATATTCGTGCACACCTCCGGCGAATTGGGAGACGTTCTGTGAAAAAATCAACGCTTCAACTGCTTCCGGTGGCTGCAGGTTTTTAACAACAGAGTTGATTATGTTTGTTTATCAGTTTCTGTCTCTTTTGTTTGCTGGAAACCTCGCTGAGGTGCCTTGACTTACACACACACACCCACCAAAACCCACCGTGGTAATTATATTGATTATGGTAGATTCATACGAACTGTGTACAAAACACAGAGCGTCAGTAGACCCTCCATGTATGTAGGGATGACACAGATGAAATCTCACGTGACCCATGTACTTACAAACTAGCTCCACACGAGTTACAGGGCCTTCCAAGGCATTCCATCTTTGTCTCTTCCAATGCTAAATTATATTTTCACTGCCACATTCATAACAACTACATGCTGATCAAAATTCAAATCGACACAATACAAACCTCAAAATGCATGCACAAATTACACAGTACTTTTATTAAACTACCATAGCTACAATGATCAGCACAACTGTCAGCAATCACTCAATGATGAAGTCAGTTTTCAGGTTCCTTCTGTTCCTGCCACAGCTGCTGCTGCTGTCTGTCTCCTCAGCCTTGTCTGTGGCAACGTGCTTCGCTTGGAGTCACCAATGAATGCTGTGTCTATTATTTCATCTGCCATTCTTTCAAGGTTGACTGCTTCTGGTTGTGTTGAAATGTACAGGTATGATTCTCGGTACTCAGTTCCACTGTTGTCTATCAGATTCTGAAACACCAATTGAAGGCCAGATGTTGGACTGTTGGTCAGTTGTATGAATGTGACATGATTGATGCTAAAGACATTCTGATATCACTGCCATGGCCAATTCAAGCGTATCAGCAAGTCTTCAGCACTTTCCAGTGTTCTTCATAAATGTCAGAGAATTATTGTGTGCATTCAGACAGTTTCTTAACATCACACCAGCTGTCGCGCCTATTCTCATAATGCTGTGCTCATCTCCTGCCCTATTCTGTGCACGCTTGGCAAAGAAGGTTCTCTGAGCTTCAGAAACTCCTGAAACACGTCTCTCCTGTTCTTGTAAACTGTCTAAGACTCCTTAGCTTCCCCACTCTTTCTCTCTCTCTCCCTCACCTCTTCTCTGGTGCTGCATGGCTCCACACATTTCATTCCTTGCACTACACGAGGATCTGGTGCTCTCACAGCACACGTCACATTCTCACAACATGTGCTTCGAATAAAGAGTTAAAGACTCTGACAATGCAATTGTTGACGGTCTTTCGTAGGAAGTAAGGTTTGGAGCAGTGCCTGCACACTACTCCAGGCATACAAACATCTATACAAATCTCTTCAGTGCACAATTTGTCACTGTCCTGTAGCAGATCTTGACTGTCATTCAACTGCTGCTCTACCTCTCGATAGCTCATTGTGGCTATCATTTACTAGCAGCATCTCTCTTTGCTCAGCCACGGAAAAATTTGCAACTGTCTGGTTGTATCGTTCCTCAATAGCAAGAAGCCTCTCTTCTGACTGATTAAGAGACATCTGAGCTACTTCTCGTCGTGAATTTGCCGATTCGGCCAGCATTCTCAGCTTCCTTGTAACCACTTCACTCAGGCTCTCTATAAAGCTGCCACTGCCTGAGAGTAGAGAACTGTCCACAGTAAATTCCAGATCCTGCCAGTCAGTCTTGTTGGAAGGTGCAGTGATGGTCAGCTCAGCTGGATAGCCAAACACACTGCCACTACTGGTGGAGATTGTGAGCTGATCATTCTGACGGTGGCCTCTGACTCAAACACTCTCCAAACAGAGTCACCTGTACTGAATGAAACTGAGAGACTGGTCCGGAATCCTCTCTTCCAAAGACAGTCACTACATCAGGACCTGCAGAGTTGGCCTGCAGTTCAAAGATGTTCCCAAGAGGCAAGCGATCGTTGACCAACTCAGATTCAATCACAAGAGCTGGGTCTGGAACTTCAAGGAAGTTACTGGTGAAGCAGTTAGGATTCTCTGATCCAATGAAGGTGATGGTGTGGGACATTTCAGGCAAGATGAGGTGTCCAATAGCAAGAAGAGGACACTCAGTGTGTAGACTGAGACCAAGAGCTCTGTAGTCACTGGTTATTGGCAAGAAGGCACTGAAGCTACAGTTCTGAGTGATCTCAGTGAATAGAAGAAGTCGCGTGAAGAACAGCTCACCAGGTTGTGGCTGGTAACTTGCTGTGAATGAAAGTCCATATCCTTTATTATTGCAAGGATCAACATCTAAGTAATATGAAGATGAGGGGAAACGGTAAAAATTATTAAGAATATAATCCTTACTTCCAATGTGAACATAGGCCTCTGCGCTCCTTGGGCTGCTGATTTTAAACATTTGTCTAGTTCCAGCAATCATGCTGGTTACCTGCAATGTAACTTCTCCATTGAGTAGTCCCTCTCGCTCCTACATGACACAAGAATAAAAGAATATTTATACAGTCTTTTACTCACTGCATAGTTGAGTGAAGCATCTCCATTAAACTCAACCTCTAGTGATCATATCATCATGAAATTTGGATAAAGATATCCATTAACTGAACAAATCAGTCTCTATGTCAGGAAAGGATCATTCCACTCCATTCAAAATATAATCGATACTTGAGGAAACAGACTGTTTGAAGACTGGAACAGTTATTGAGGAGAATGTTCCACTGTCTGTCAGTGAACCCACGGAGATAATGGGTAGACTAGAATGTCATTGATTGGCTGGGAGAGCTGCATGTGAACTGGAGACTCTGATTCATGACACAAGTCAACTGCAAAACACATGACATCTCCAGTGGTCCCAGTCTCATTGTTCTCGTCTGTAGTCATATCTCTGGCCATCAATCAAGCTGATAGAGTTTGTCATATCTCACATGAATACCTACTACCTTCCAGGTTTGTTAGTTTGTCAAACCTTCAAATGAGGAAATTTGCTCACTAGGTCGAGTGACTGGTGCAAACAAGTCGTTTTTAGTTGGTGCAATCGACTCTAACGACAACTCTAAATCCACAAACAGCTCCAACCCAGGATGGAAGTAATGTCTGGATTTGATTGATGTAAGTGAAGGCCAAGGCTCTAGCTTGGAGAAAACTCCACAGTGTCATCTGGTGTGTGATCATAACAGGAGCAATGGCTATTGGTACTGCTGCATTCATGGCAAGCTACACAGTCACCAATTTGCAGCCTTATGTCATTGATGTAAGGTTTTCCGGAAGCATCTCTGTATCTGAAGCTGGAGAGAGAGGTTGGTAGAGATAGGTTACTACTCTGAACAAAAATAACACCAGCATCTGTTCTTGTAACACCACCACTTGTGGTAGTCCACTGACAAGGTGACAGCAGTGATATTGTCTGAGTGGAGGCCCCAGGACAGGATGGTGTGACATGATCATCTGCACTGCAACAACTTGGCTGCAACAGTCCTCTTGTGAGATTGAACTGTTCAAAATACGATGGTCTCTCGTTATATATCCTCCAGTTACTAATACATTTCTCTCGCTTGGCAGATAGATGACTCGGTCAGTATTCGATGGCAGACTAAGTGTGAGTATACCTATTGCACCTCTTACACTTGTTGGATTCCTTTCTCGTCTTTCGATATCTACTATTGCCCGAAATTTCTCCTGGTTGGGAAGTTTAATATCTACTCTTTGTCTGTCAACAAATCCATCAGGGAGTTCATTAACATTGGTGTACAGCACGATCGGAATAAATACTCCATCAGTCACTGGTGGGATTGGTGGGAAGTATACAATTACTGCTCCACAAGTCTGTCCACCATAACCAGTTGCAGTTCCATTGCATACACATCTAAAGTCAGTACCAGCCTCGATACAATATCCTCCATTCAGACAAGGATTTGGGTAACATAGACCACTCTCTGAATAGAAACATTATTAAGTGCTTTCACTTGGAACATTATAGTGTTTTACCTATAGTTATGGAAACACTTTGCATACAAAATTAATCATTTTTACATTGGAGCGGCATTGAACACAATTGCTTATGTGGCATGGCTTGATAAACAAGTATTACAAGTAAATTAAAAATCCTGCGAATTTAAAAAGAGGCATATAGGGATGGTATAAAAAGAAAGGGAGACAAGATAGGGATTGGATACATGAAGCATGGTTAATGAAAAGATTTGAGTATGCTGACACCCCCCAACCCCATCACACATCCCATATTGTTGCCTGGTGTGCTACTCTTATAGGGGTCTAAAGGTACTAAGCAAACATTCTTTCACCGTTGTCCCTGTTGTTTTTAGTAACATATATACTGCCACATTCACTTTATAAAAACTCCACTTGGACTCTATAAGGGTGTTGGTTACTCAGTAGTGCATTGTAAGTTCTGAGTATTGTAATGGTGAATGTTTAATACTTCACCTAGGCAACAATATAGGGATGGTGGTGATGGGGTGGGGGTGGTCAGCGTACTCAATCGTTCATTAACCATGCTTCATGTATCCAATCCCTATCTTGTCTCCCTTTCTTTTTATACCATCCCTATATGCCTCTTTTTTAAATTAGCAGGATATTTAATTTACTTGTCTCCACTCATTTTTATATTAGAGAGTCGGTAGACTCTCTCTATATAGGGATGACGCGGGTGAAATCTCACGTGATCCGCGTACAAAACGACTAAAAACTCGGTGAGAATCACTTCCTAGGCATTCAAAACATACTAGCAATAGTCTACGGGCCCATATCTACCTATACATGTCCCACAAGAGCTCATACGCACCTTCAGTCGTCCACGCGAGAATTCGCTCATACGCGATTTCACGATTTTCGTGTCATCATATTCGTCATCTTCTTCTTCCTCTTCTTCTTCTTCTTTAAACCCGCTATCTCCTTACCAGTACCAGTTCAAGCACTGATTTTTTCACTGAAGGTCTCCAATTTCGCCGGAGGTGTGCACGGACATCAAGCGATCGTTTCTTCTTGCCGCGCCAGTCACTACGGTAGATCATGGAGCTCTCCCTGGTCGACCTGAACGACGCCATTTGCTGCTTACTCAGCATCAGTGATCCGCGCGCATGCGCCAGGCAGGGGCGTTGTCCAATGTGCTTGCGAGCGTATTCTACCGGGCGAGTGGGCAGACCTGCAGAGGAACTGTCAGCCTCCAGTACCTTCTGTAAGTAAGTGTGCACATTTCCAACTGGCTATCTTGCTGTTGATATACACGAAGAGCAACTTGCCAGAGTCTGCGCGGTGTTACGCGAGCCTTGCGGGGCACTCAGTCAAATGGCCTTCATTGTTTGTCCCCCCCCAGGTTGTAGCCTGATTACCAAAGCCTGCCAATGAAACCACAACCATGTGCAATAATCTAATTACATCCTTGTTGAAGACAATACATGGTATCTAGCAGCCCCATTAGCTACTACTTTCAATTGTCTACGGTAGCCTATCTACAACATAGCCATGAACATCAGAGTGACTGTAACAATAAATGCAGTGTTGCCAGAAGCTGTTAAAAATAGTGAAACAAGTGGAAAAATCATTTCTTCAAAATGAAAGGGGGATATAGGGATGGCTTGAAGCACCAAAAAGGAAGAACAAGGGGTCGTTACACAGCAAAGTTGCACAAGCTACATGACACCATCCTGTATCTTTGTTTTATTGTTTATAAAGCAAAGTTTAATATCAAACAATATCAAACAAAGATATAGGGATGGTGTCATGTAGCTTTGTGCAACTTTGCTGTGTAACGACCCCTTGGTTTCTTCCTTTTTGGTGCTTCAAGCCATCCCTATATCCCCCTTTCATTTTGAAGAAATGATTTTTCCACTTGTACTATACATATTATCTCTGTGGAAGGGGCAAGCCCCCTATAAAAATTAAATAGAGAAAAATGCCTGTGTCGTGATGGAAATGAATATGCATACCATGTTTCATCTCCATGTGGTGCTGCCGTTGGCAAGTTTGAGGAGTGAAGAAGTATTTAGGAAAAGTGCCTGAGGCTATTTGTTGTTGTGGTCATCATGGAAACGATGTTACACACATGCGTACCAAGTTCCATCTCCATGCGTGCTATAGTTAGCAAGTTTTAGTAGTGAAGAAGTGGTTTTAAAGAAAATTGCCTGAGGCTTTTTCAAACAAAATTCAGTCGTCATGGAAACATGTAATTGTCATGGGATGATATATAGGCATCATACTAAGTTTCATCTCTATGCGTGCTAGCTACCATTGGAATGTTTGAGAAGTGAAGAAGTTATTTTAAAGAAAAGTGCCTGAGGCTATTTGTTGTTATTTACAAACATGTATTGTTGTGATTTTGATGTTGGCTATTGAGTATATTGTGTATAACTCTTACCAATTGTGAGTTATACTGAATTATGTAGTATGCCCATTATAAAGTATTGCCCATTATAACGTATTGCCCTGGGGGCATTTTGTTGTTGTTTACAGTAACAACATTGTTTACAAACAAAAAAGTATGACGTTGCACATGTGGTTATCGATATGTACATTCCTACAAAATTTCATGGCTTTATCTCTTTCGGTTTTTGAGTTACGCTGGTCGAACAGGAAGAAGAAGAAGAAGAAGAAGATGATGATGAACAAAACTCCCTATCATAGCCCCATACATCTATGATGCTAGGTACCTGGTCAATCCCTATATACTACAAGTACTACCGTACTTAGTGATCGGGAAAAGCATCCAACTACCCAACCATTGCCTTGTCAAAATTGCAGAGTAGACTCACCCACACACTGTGGTCCATCACTCCACACAAGACTGCCCATGTTATCCGTTCTACATGTCCGACTGCTTGGACCCACTAAGCTGTGCCATGGGCACACACAACATGACACAGATGGCCCTCCTCTCGTGGTAATGGTAACGACACACATCCATTTCAGGAGGAGTGAGGTGAGGGCACATTGGAGGGTCACATATGCAGGAGGTTCCTTCCACTGGAGGGAGGTGAGACATGCCGACTGTCGAGCCTCTCAGAGTGTAGCCCGTCATCACAGGTGAACCTGCCAAGTCCCACCCACTGTCTGTCTGTCACACTCCATAGAACCATTCAGTGGACTTCAAGAACTGGATCACAACTGTGAGTGCTGGATGTTGCCATGTCAGAAACATGGTCTTTTTCCATGCATACCTTACCTTCACACTGTAATCCATCATCCACGTCCTATATCCGTGGTCCAGCTACATCTGACGCTGCCATGTGTGTTGGTACAGGAATGCTGGCAGCCACGTTCAGTTATACACTCATCAATATCTGTTCAGATAAACTCTTCATTGCCCGCCAAGTATTTTTATTAACTCACTAACCTCTGCAGGATATCTGATCCACATCAAGATCAAATCCTCAGGGCAAGTGCGCTGTAGGAACCACGTGTGTTCACACAGGTCTCTCTACAGAGTGCGGTCTTCAGCACATTCATCCACATCTGAACAATGTTACCTGAAACATACTCTGTGTTGCAGAGAATGTATACATTCATACTAAAGTGGTACCACTGGTAGACACAACGTACGCAAGTACTCATCACATGTACCCTGTAGCTCCCTTCAGTGTTGATACAGACGAGCGTGTGGGTCCATCTTACTACTCTTGCATGTGCTCGACTCCCGTCACTGCACTCAGCAATATCTGCAAAGGACGTTTCTCCATTCTTCTGTCAAACCTGTACCAAAAACATACCTGTGCAGAAAGACGATCCAAACAGGCGGTTATCCTCTCTACAGTCACAGTGAGACGATCCTCAGTGTTAACACACACTTGATTGCAAAAAAACCATTAGAAGGCTTGTTCACATTCATTCAATCTGCAGTAGATGTATGACAGTATGCAGTCAGCTTCGTGAACAGATATATCAGTACCTTCCAACTCTGTGCACCGACTACTGAAAGCCACGCTGACAGTTGCAGTTGTATTCCATGAGTGTTGACACAATCTGACTGCAGTCATGGCTCCCACCCCCGCACTCATCAGTGTCTGCATGCAAGGGTTTAATACAGTGTAGGACTATGTCATAAGCTACCTTGGCAAGCTTCCATTTGAGTAGGTGAGTGAACCCGGTTTGCATGAACAGTTGTAGCCACCGGGAAAGTCATGCAGATGTGATCACAGCCTCCTTATTGTCCTCACACTCCAGGGTATATCTGAAGATTTGCTGGAATTGTTTGGAATGATGAAGTGGTAGCTAGTTTACCTTCATCAGCACAAACACCAGTATATCCAGGAGAGCAGTCACAGTCTCCAGTGGTGGTATTGCACATTCCATTGACACACGGTAGCTGGCATATCTCTGGCAGGGTATCGGGGATAAAGAGTTGTAGATGCAAGTTATACAGTGACAATCTCATTTTAACTGTCCCAGTCTTTGCCTGTCACTGATTTTTCTCCTCCCTCTCAGATAGAGCACTTAATATGTAACCTTAGGTAGTGAATGCCAGTTTAACACCTGCAACTCAGGACTATATAGCTACTTCTTATAAAAGAGTTACCGTTTGTGATAATTAGATACACTAACCAGTGTCATCAGAGCAGGGATCAAGGGTAGGACCACATGAGTCACAGCATAACGATCTACTACTGTCACTAGCCCGTGTCAGGCTCTCTGCTAGCTACAAGCAGGAGACCACGGATACTATTTGCAACCCACCCCATACTTTAGCGGTATACCGCAGTTCGGCCGTGAGAGTTTGCACTTTAGTGCTTTTCATTATGTGTTCTCCTATCTATGCACTCACAAATGCACAGAACACAGTGTGTAGGTAGGAAGATTTTCACAAACCGTTACAGACAGTAGATGGAGTTGAACATGGAGCTGTAGAAAGAGATAATGTGTTGTTAATCTTTGCTTCATACATCTCTTTTTCCTATACACAAGTACGATTTAAATTTTGAACCTTCTAACAACATACATAAAAGATTGAAATATTCAGATGGAAGCCCCTTTCCAACACTGTTTACCGCAGAGACCTGAAATGATAAACATCTAAGAAATTCATGGGTCACGAACTAACTGTTATATTGATGGACTCTGACGAGCAGGGGCAATCAGACGGTTGAACGACATAGAAGGTCCAATCATTGATAGTAGTTATTGTATTTTTTCGATCCACAGCAAGTGAAGGTCAGGGAGTAATTGGTGATGATTCCGTTTGGCTCCTCTGGAGGGTTCCACACCACATACGGATATGCTCCCTGCACACCAGTCACTACACTAGGCACTGAAAGAACAGATAGTTGGTAGCTAACAAACAATGCACAAAGAATGCTTCTCATGGCATACCAGCAGGTAGAGTAACGGCACACTCCATCACTCTCCTGAGACTCAACCCCAGATGATCCTGGTCACTGACTCCGTTGTGGGCAGTCACCCTAACACAGTACTTTGTGAACGGTTTGAGACCAGTGAATGTTCTAGTCCTTGACGACACACTGACGTAGACACTGCCAGAGAGCTTAAGTGGGTTACTGCCACTCCATTCCACCTGATAGTAGAGATCAGTCCTCCCACCGTCTTCAACAGGTTGTGACAAGCTAACAGTTAGGGTAGTGTTTGTTACGACGATTGACACATTCTGTGGAGCACTGGGTGGCTCTGAAAGAAACGATTATCATGTGATTCTTACAAATCCAGGTGTTTGCTTACTTGTACACTTGTGACTGGCGTCCTCGTTAATGGGGTCTTCAAACTGGACTCTGTCGGGATGGCTCGCAGTGTTTCTGAAGTAGCCCACTTTACAAGGGCAGATATGTGAAGGTTGCAGAGGAAAGGCAGTGTTTTCAGGACATGGCTGGCAATCTTCACCTGATCTAAACTGACCTAATGGACATGCTGAGAACACGGACAGCATTAAATATTAGCGACATAATTTGGGATACTCTTAAGCTTACCAATGCATTCTTGCTCATTTCCAGGTTTACACCGACACTCGGCATTACTCAATGTTTCACTGTTGCTACAAGCTACTAGTCTATATCTTGAGTTTGTGAACACCACATCTATTATGTTATTAGCAATTCTCTCAAGGTTGATGGCTTCAGAATGACTTGAAATGTAGAGGTAAGGTCCTTGATAATCTTCGGTAACATCACCAATTTTCTTCTGAAATGCTACATTAAAGGCTAAGGATGTGGGGTTCTCAGTCAGTATTGTGCTAAACGTGACAGTGCTGACTATGAATATGTTCTCAAATCCATTTCCCTTTCCACTTTCATATATCTCAACCAGTGTCTCCACCTACTCAAGTACACTATTGTACACTGCAATGGATCTGTTGTGTTCATCTCTAAATCTTATCAGGCTCATGTTTAGCTGGTCTCTTTTCTCAAGATACATTTCGTTTTCGAGCTCTGCCTTTCTCAAGTCGGTTTGAGCTGAAACCAGGGCATTCTGTGTGTCCAGAAACCTCTGCAGCAGTTCCCTCTCTTCCATAGTCAGACCCTCTGAACTGTTGAGTGCTCTTTGACGAGCTGACTTACAGACTCTGTTCCCGGTATGGCACGAAGAGCATGGTGCAATCACAGTTGGACATTGTGAAAGAGGTGACGGACTGGTGCACAGTTCCCCAGACATGCAAATGGACACACAAGGATCATCTCTGCAGAGACCATTCAACATTGCAACTATATCTCCAAGATTACCTCCACTACTTTGAATCTCTTTCTCTAAAGCCGTAAACTCTGCTTGTACTGTTTGAGTTGCATCGTATGCAATTGATTTTGATTCCTCTGTCCTCATAAGCTGTTTAACTACCTCATTGAACTGACACTCTGTAGCAGTAAGCATCTCCATTGATCTTTCTACGGCCTTTTGGGCAATTCTACGATGCACATGTCCTACATCAGCAAGGTCAGTCACCTTCATTATAGCAACTTCACTCAGTTTCTGTACGAAGCTGCCATTGCCTGAGAGTAGAGAACCGTCCACAGTCAATTCCAGGTTCTGCCAGTCAGTCTTGTTGGAAGGTGCAGTGATAGTCAGCTCCGCTGGATAGCCAAACACACTACCACTACTGGTGGAGATTGTCAGCTGATCATTCCTGACGGTGGCCTCTGACTCAAACACTCCTCCAAACAGAGTCACTTGTACTGAATGAAACTGAGAGACTGGTCCGGAATCCTCTCTTCCAAAGACAGTCACTACATCAGGACCTGTAGAGTTGGCCTGAAGTTCAAAGATGTTCCCAAGAGGCAAGCGATTGTTGACCAACTCAGATTCAATCACAAGAGCTGGGTCTGGAACTTCAAGGAAGTTACTAGTGAAGCAGTTAGGATTCTCTGATCCAATGAAGGTGATGGTGTGGGACATTTCAGGCAAGATGAGGTGTCCAATAGCAAGAAGAGGACACTCAGTGTGTAGACTGAGACCAAGAGCTCTGTAGTCACTGGTTATTGGCAAGAAGGCACTGAAGCTACAGCTCTGAGTGATCTCAGTGAATCGAAGAAGTCGTGTGAAGAACAGCTCACCAGTTGTGGCTGGTAACTTGCTGTCAAAAGATAATCCTGTCTGCTCTTACACGGATCCCCACCACCTACATACAACAAATAGAAAAGTATACAATGAAAGCAGAGAACCTCACCCTCGATGTGAAAATAAGCATTTGTCGTTCTGTCGTAGCTGCTGAGATGGAAGCTCTGCTCAGTTCCATCAATCATGCTACTAGCTACCAAAGTAATCTGGCCTTCCAGTGTTCCTTGTCTTTCCTGTCAGTAGCAAAAGCTAATACATTATTGACTCATGTGATAGATGTGCTTACTCTGTATTCAAATGAAGCATCTCCACTGAATTCCACCCTGAAATTGAGGCCACCCTCGTTAATTTGTAGTTCAAACTCTGTGTTAACAAAAATGTCTACTTGTATATCTGGCAGTGAAACCATCTCCACGCCATTCCAAAACATAGCACCACTACTTTGAGTAACAGGAAGTTTGAAGACTGACACAGTATTGAGGAGAATGTTCCACTGTCTGTCAGTGAACCCACGGAGATACTGGTAGACTAGAATGTCATTGATTGGCTGGGAGATCTGCATGTGAACTGGAGACTCTGATTCATGACACAAGTCAACTGCAAAACACATGACATCTCCAGTGGTCCCAGTCTCATTGTCCTCTCTGTAGTCATATCTCTGGCCATCTATCACTGCTGATAGAGTTTTGTCATATCTCAACACTGAATACCTACTACCTTCCAGGTTAGTGAGTTTGTCACAACCTTCAAGTGATGAGACTGGCTCACTGGGTCGAGTGACTGGTGCAAACATTCGTTTTTATTTGATCGTACATCGACTCTAATGACAGCGTAAATCTACAAACAGTTCCAACCAAGGTGGAAATAATGTCTGGATTTGATTGATGTAAGTGAAGGCCAAGGCTCTAGCTTGGAGAAATTCCACAGTGTCATCTGGTGTGTGATCATAACAGGAGCAATGGCTATTGGTACTGCTGCATTCATGGCAAGCTACACAGTCACCAATTTCTAGCCTTATGTTATTGGTGTAACGTCCAGAAACATCTCTGTATCTGAAGCTGGAGAGAGAAGTTGGTAGAGATAGGTTACTACTCTGAACAAACACGACACCAGCATCTGTTCTTGTAACACCACCACGTGTGGTAGTCCACTGACATGGTGATAGCAGTGATATTGTCTGAGTGGAGTCTCCAGGACAGGATAGTGTGACATGATCATCTGCACTGCAACAACTTGGCTGCAACAGTCCTCTTGTGAGATTGAACTGTTCAAAATGCGATGGTCTCTCGCTATCTGATCCGCCAGTTACAAATACGGCTCTCTCCCTTGGGAGGTAGATGACGCTGTCGGCATTCGATGGCAGACTCAGTCTGAGTATTCCTATTTTACCTCTGACTATTGTCGGAGTTTCGTCTCCTCGGTTTACATCTACTATTGCCGGCAATGCAACTGGTTGGGTAGGAACTTTATAGCAACTCTTTTTCTATCTTCAAATCCATCAGGGAGTTCATTAACGTTGGTGTACAGCACGATCGAATAAATACTCCATCAGTCACTGTGGATTGGGTGGGAAGTATACAATTACTGCTCCACAAGTCTGTCCACCATAACCAGTTGCAGTTCCATTGCATACACATCTAAACTCAGTGCCAGCCTCGATACAAGAACTACCATTCAGACAAGGATTTGTGTCACATAGACGACTCTCTGAATAGAAACATTATAAAGTACTTCCATTATAGCTTGGTGTATTTCCTAGTTGTGGACACTTTACACACAGGCCACTTTTGTTAAGGGAGCATGACACTAATGCCAGAATAAGCGCCGACACACACACACACCAGGTACCTTATAGCTAACCCTCGCTGCACATGCGCACCGAGGTTAAAATTGCAGAGCAGACTCACACACACTGTGGTCCATCACTCCACACAAGATTACTTGTGTTATCCTTTCTACATGTCTGATTGCTAGGACCCTCTAAGCTGTAGCCATGGGCACACACATCATGACACAGATGGCCCTCCTCTCTGGTACATGGGAACAACACAAATCCATTGTCAGGAGGTGTGAGGTGAGGGCACATTGGAGGGTCACATATGGCAGGAGGTTCCCTCCACTGGAGGGGAGGGGAGACAGGTCCGACTGTCTGGCCTCTCAGAGTGTAGCCTCATCACAGGTGACTGCAAGTCCCCCACTGTCTGTCTGCCACATTCCATCACACCATTCCGTGGAGCTTCAAGAACTGGATCACAACCGAGAGCTGTGGATGTTGCCATGTCAGAAACTGTGTCTTTTCATGCCCTTCGTTGTGACTTGTTGTGCCTTCAAGACACACAGAGCGAACGGACGCGGTCGAAGTAAGCCTGTGCTAATTTACATATGGCTGTTCACTTGATTTTCAACGCCATTACTTTAGAACACAGTAGTTTTAACGAAATCGGGCCTTTTTTAAAATCAACCCAGTGTAGCACTGAACCGATCAATGTCGCTATTTACCTGATTTCGTGCGCACGGTGCAGAAAACGTGTAACAGACAGACAGACAGACACACTTACGGGACAACTACCGTAACCCTCGCTGCGCATGCGCGCCGAGGGTTAACTACATGCTGATCAAAAGCACTAAAGTGCAAACCCTCGGCGAACTGCGCGTAATTTTTCGGGCTCCCGTAGCTCTGAATCCGCTAGTATCGGCGAACTGCGCATGCGCGCGATACTGCTAATTGATGGGCTGGGCTATTCATTCGTTGTGACTTCCTGAGCCCCCAAGGTACACAGAGCGAGCGGATCAGGTCGCGGTAGCCAGTGCGTTTGGCTTTTTTCAGGGCATATCTCTCGAACGAATCGTTTCAGAAAATCGCCTAATAATTTTTTCGGGCTCCCGTAGCTCTGAATCCGCTAGTATCGCTAATGGGCCGCCTCGTAGCCTGTAGTGCCAGAATAAGCGTCGACACACAGACAGACAGACTAGTGATATAAATGATAGAAACTTGTTTTTCACATACGGCGCATTACCTGCATTCATATGCAAACAGACATACGTATACTAGGTGTATGTGCGTGCCTAC
>CASHTH010003136.1:0-15220 GCA_030341885.1 Geodia barretti
ACATTCCTACAAAATTTCATGGCTTTATCTCTTTCGGTTTTGAGTTACGCTGGTCGAAGAAGAAGAAGAAGAAGAAGATGAACAAAACTCCCTATCATAGCCCCATACATCTAGGTACCATGTCAATCCTATATACTAAGTACTACCGTACTTAGTGATCACACTCCTCGCCACTCTTCTGCCGCAAAGTCCATAATATCAGCAGCCTCTAGAGTAGCTAGCTAGCTAATATGAACGTACCGGCATAATATCTAACTGCTCGTCTGTGCGTACGACCTTTCTTGGCTTCTCAGAATTGACTAGATTCGAATGCCGCCTTTTCATATACTTCGAAACCATTGCACAGCTTGCAAAAGCAAAGTGCAATATTCGACATCTTAGCGAGAGGGTCGGCGTCGCAGCTATATGCGAAGGTTTGAATTCACGACAGGGTTTACGACCAATGGGTATCGTGGATTATTTTGCGCGGGTGTTTCTTTGACAACCTACGAGCGAACATCTATATTCCCTGAGAGTCGGTGCTGGTGCGGGTTGGCAGTTTGGTTTGGCTGTGACTGTGCGTTGTGCGAGAATGAGCGATTTAGCACAGGCTGAGCTTTCCAGGGAGCAACTCGAAGTGCTCATCCCACTACTCCAGGCGCAGAAGCGCCAACTCGACGGAGGCAGTGAATTATTAGTCTGCGATATGCTGCAAAAGAAAAAGAAAGGTTCGACTTCGACGTCGGCTCAGTATTTTGCGGTGAGTCTGGGTATATACCTGAGTAGGCGTAGCTGCGCGCAGGGAGGCGGGCATCACATGTGGGCGTTACAGGGGCGTAGCTAGCTTGCTTGTGTGTGGGTGTGTGGGCTAGCGTGTAGCCAGCTAGCTAGAGCTTGTGAGTTGTGCATACGTGTGGGTGGTGCGTGGGCAAGCTACGTTATTAGTGACCACAAACTAATATTATATATACTAGACAATTCTGAGAGAGGCAGCAAAGGCTGCGAATATCTGGGATACAGCACCACTTCTGAAAAAGATAGTCACCAAAGCTTTTCAAAATTCTTTGACACTGTAATTTCAGAGTTGCACCAGCTGCGTGTATATGCTCAACTCTCTTAGATTTTCACTATAATTTGTCTCGGGGTTAAAGCCACACCGAAGTACAATAAGGAGTCGGCTAGGGGCAACCTTAGTAAACCGGCGCGCTTTTCTTCAGAAGAGGAAATCCACATTACCATTTCTTGCCTGCAGGTCTGTGCTGTAAAAGAGCAATTTGTAAACTAATTCACTTAAAAATAGTAATTCCAAAGACCGTCATGGGGTTGAGTTTGAGACAGCTGGAGGTGGTGGTTCGGTGACATAGCGAAGTTCTGCCGTGCATGCAAGCTCGACTCCGCCCATCGCACTAGTAAGCCCCCGCTCATCCCATTACCGATCATTAGCGAACTATTTCGGCGTATCGCAATGGACATCTTGGCCCTCTACCGAGGACTGCAAGTGGAAAACATTTTATTTGGTGGTGTGCGATTATGCCACCCACTACCCGGAGGCCATGGCACTGTCGTCAACAGACGCCGAACATGTAGCAGAGGAACTGGTCTGCATCTTTTCCAGAATAGGGATACCGGAAGAGATCCTCACTGACCAGGGACCGGAATTTATGTCCCAGCTCTTAGCTGAGATCTACAGTTTTCTCCGGATCAGACCAGATCAGACCAATTCGCACGAGCCCATACCGCCCGCAGACGGATGGGCTGGTTGAACGCTTCAACAAGACACTAAAGGCGATGGTGAGGAAGATGACGATCACTGAAGGTCGTAGCTGGGACAAGGTATTACCTTACATCCTCTTCGCTTACCGTGAGGTACCCCAGGCGTCGACTGGTTTCTCCCCCTTTGAACTATTGTATGGTTGCGAAGTGAGGGAACCCTTAGATGTACTTCGGGAGTGCGGGGAACAACCAACATCGACCGACGGGAATATAGTTGCAGAGGGATCCACTGCCGGAAATGTCAGAGATCATACAGGAGAACCTCTCCCGAGCACAACAAACCCAGAAGCAGTGATACGACAGAACGGCTCGCACTCGAAAGTTCAACCCGAGACAGTAACTGGTGTTCTCCTCCATTGTATTCACATGTCCCTCCCACACACTAACCCTAGCCGTGGCACTTCCATCAGCGATAATGATATCCCTCTTCGATTTCCCACCAACCTGCATCTCCTCCTTCAACTCCACCACCTTTACGTTCACTGTAGCCCTGTCAAACACCTCCAGTTTATCGAGAGTTACGATTTTTGCTGCAGTATCGACCATCAGCGATGCTATGTCCATCTTTTTTGGAGATTGCTTGATCTGGGTACCATTCTTTAACATCAGCTTGTATCCCTCGCCTTGTCGAGAAGGCTTCACCTCACAATTCAGTAGCTCCACTGGTATATTATTTTGATGGTACTCGTTCAGCTTTCGTTGCTGCTGTGCATCAAACCCCACTAGTCGTATTTTGGATGATTCGTCGGCAAGCATCCCATCGAAATAAACTGACTTCCGCCGCCTCTTCACAGGTGACAGAGAAATGATGCCACCATGGACTCGATTGCTCGAAATGGGACCATTCACCTCATCTATGTTCTCAATATCCTCAATCTCCTCATAGCTCCCTTTTTTGGCCATACTGATTTCTTTTCTTGCAACTGGCTCACTACCTCTGTCCTTTTATACCACTAGGCTAGGTTGCTGACTATGCATAGTCATGTGATAATATTGTAAAAATAGTAACGTTTCTTCGCGCAAGGTACTGCTATGAACAACGACGCAAACCCTGCTAAGTATACTAACATTTGTGCAATATCTATGACATCAGCGCTAAAACACACCACGCATGCGCACCACTATTGGTCGCGCGGGCCTTTGTCGTGTGTCCCCGTGCGCACGTGGTACCACTTTATTGAAGGGCGGGGGTTTTAGTCTGCGTTTACTCGTGGTCTCCACACTAGTAGTTTGTGGAGAGTCCGACACAACGTAGGGCGTGTATCGACTCCCGCATGCTCTACCCGAGCTACTAGCGTGGAGACCACGAATAGACGCATACTAAAAGCCCAGCCTATCCATTAGTGGTACCGCGTGTGTGCAGTTTGCCGAGGGTTTGCACTTTAGTGCTTTTCATTTGTTTGGTAATGACTGTGTTGCTCAGCAATGGTGCTTTCCTCTTTGCACCCAATTAGCTTTGTCTGCTCCACCTGTAGCCTCTGAATTGTGTTAAGGATGACATGGCCTGGATGGCTGCTTGCTGCTTTGATTGACCAAATATTCTCTCTTGCTTCTCGGCGTTCAATGAACGTAAGCATGCTATTCTGTAAAATAATACGGATGTGTGTAACGATGGCATGGAAATATCTTCCTAACATTTTCTTTCTTGTTACTGTTCTTGGAGATGAAAATAAGTTTTGTACAGAGGTACGCATGAAGGAAAGTGATGTTATGCAGTATTGCTCGTGGCGTTTGCTCATGTTCAGGAGCATAGCAGATTTGGCAAATTTCCATAGATGTGCAGAATAATTGCACCAGCTGTTCATTATCTTTTAATTCGTGTGTTAATCAATTATAATTGCGTTTTGGTAGTCTGATGCTCGCAATGTGTCTTTACTGAGAACTGCACTTCGAATCTTTCTGATTTCAATAAGGCATTGCCTTTTGAAACACTTTCCTCAATAGCATTGGGAAAATGTCCCTTTAAGTCATGCATTGGCTCTGTGGGACTAGTTCATATTTTCTTGGATTTGGCTGCAGTAGAGCTGGAACATTTGCTATTCCTGTTCTCATTTCGTTGAAGCTTTTCTCCAGCTGGGGTTTCTTAAGGCCTGCTGTTCGGCCACCTCTGGCAGATAGTTCCATTCTAAGGTCATGTATCTTCAAATTGTCAAGGGATTAACCCCTCCTTTCTTCCATGCCTGACCTTTCAGTACTAACTCCAGTCGCTCAGTATAGCTCAGACGATGGTATCTGAATGAATTTGCCAAATCATCAGCTCGTGAGCTCTCAACTGTGCAGCCAACACAGTAATAATCCCCTGCCCTGCCTCAAACTGCTGTGCAGGTCCATCACCATGGAAGAAGCGCATGATATCGGCCACTAATACGTCTTCAGAGATGGATATGGGGGTCATTTCCAGCAAGCAGTCTACACGACACTCTGAAAACATGCACTGATCCCTTAAGCTAGATTTTGAACGCCCAAGAATGTGTATTTCTGCCTCTTCTACTACACTCTCCGTGTCAAGTGTAATACCACGAGTTTGAAGCTCTTCGTGGGTGTAGTAGAAGGCGGGGTCATATATACAAGAAACTAATACCAGCAGATGTCCATGACCTGCTATAGTTCAATGATCGTGCCATACTTTGTCTGGAAATTGTGTTTAGGAGAGTTTTTTTATCTCTGTCGTTTGATGCATATTGATGAAGCTGTGAAAGCCTTGCACTTACTTCGTCATTCGATAGGTAGTCAAAATGAAATATCCCGTATAAGGCCCATTCTTTCATGTTTGCTGAATATCGCAAGGCGTATTTTTCTTGCATTCACTGTTGCCGTGTTCTGATTTGGTCCAGGGCATAGTGACTGTAAGTGGTTTCAACTACCTCCTCTCCTAGAAGGATCTCTCTGTTTTGGACGTCTTCAGCAAGGACTTGCTAATGTTGCTCCACGGAGTACGTCAGAGATCCACCAGAGAGAGATGAAAGGGAGGTGGTGGTTGGTTAGGGTAGGGGTAGGGGACAAAATCGTGGGGCTCCTAGGAGAAGTTGACGGGCCTTCTGAGGCAAGCCACCGCAAAAAAAAGTTGGAAGGTGCCCGTAGAGTCTGTCTGTTCTTCTGGTACCATTCAAAGTGCAATGAAAAGCACTCAAGTGCAAACCCTCGGCGCAGGCAGTTAAGCATAACGTTGGAAGCTAGTGGGAATGTGCAACTTAATAAGAGTCCGTGAGCTTTCATGAATGGCAATGCATGTTTATATGCAGCATAACTAGAGGAATGCTGTTGGTGAGGAAGTGCAGTTCAATATTTTGCGCGTGGAGAACATTACAGTGCAAGCATTCAATGTTTCGTGCGTTTTTGCGAATAGAGTATAACCAGAGAACACACTAACATTGTTTACTACAAGGCACGAGCCTGTTGCCAAACTGGATGACCAAAAGAAACTGATCCCAACAAATCAAGAGGTGATTACAAACGGGCTGATTTTGCGAAAGCCAGACACATGATAAACTCACTAACTGGGACTCCAACAATATAATATCTCTCTCGAAAAGGGCAAAACCACTTTTTACTTATAAATGCTCAAATGTATCCCTAATCTCGTCCTTAAGATGTCGCCTTGCTTGGCTAACAGCTATAGAATTCTGAAATGGATAATAGGAAAAAAGGTTATATAAGTTGTGGAGAGACAGGGTCGACAGGCTCTTCGCAGGAAATACATAGTTCTTCGAATACTCTCCCAGATTGCTGAGGTCTGCGACACAAGCACTCTTCTTCAGAAATTTGAACACATCTGCTCAAAAGCTATCTGGATACAGACGTTCATTTGCTAACGTCTAATTCACCTTCTGTTCTACCCTCATCCATGACACGGCAAGGCCGTTTTCTGGTAAAGAAAAGCCGAAGTTCTCTCTGATTTTTTGGGAAGTGTTTCACTTCGTCAGTTTCTCCTCTTGGTTTGCTGATCTTGACACTTTTGGTAATACTGCCCACAGTGTCCAGATGACTTTTGTGTACTGTTGAAGAGGTAGAACACCTTCTAGAGTCTCTCTTGATGTCACCAATCATCTGGTCCAGATGGAATCTCAGCTAAGATGCTTAAATCTGTTGCTCAGAGCATCGCTCCTTCAGTAACGAGACTAGTTAATCAATCAATCAAATGGCTGGTGTCCTGTGCTTTGGAAGTGTCCAACATTGTGCCAATCCCGAAAATAGGGGATAAATATGAACCCCTGCAATTACAGACCAATCAGTGAGCGAATAATGACTAGGTTTACTATCCATAAAAAACAAAACAACAGTCGAACAGCAGCACGTAAAAATCTGATGTCTTTACCACTGCAGGCAAGGCGTGAGCCGAGACAGAACTGGTGGCCGTATTGGTACTACCATTACCTCTTCGAGTATGCCTCTTAGGAGGCAGACTGTTGTGACAGCTCTACAGAGCTGGTTGTATATAGAACGTCACCACTGTGTACATCTCCTGGCTCCTACCGGTGGTGGTGTAGACCTCACCTCCCCTGCTCCTTGGTGGAGGAAGGCACCGAGATAGATGCTGCATCATTTTTCTCTTTGCATCACATTGTCTATTGTTACAACTATGTGACTGCCATCCATTCACTGTGTCAATGGCATCCACACATGGGGATGGCGGGCATCCTGGAAGTCCGATGCCACTAACTTCCGCCCACTTGGTTTGTGTTCTTAAAAAAGTCTGCTTGCTTTAGAGCAAAGTGTCCTGTGGAGGAAAGCAGTTTCTTGAGAGATAACCCCACAAACGCTTCCTTGTGGTGTAGAGTCCATTAGATCAAGTTACACAGGTGGGTGGTTATATTACATAGGCCAGAAACTGCATTAGTACTCTCGCATTGAATCACTCATCTGTGACTGCTAACACTCCAGAGTGCCAATAACTCCTGCCTTCACAACTAGCCTGTTGGATTATGAAGAGACCACACGAGAGCACTTGTGACTAAGTCACTATAGCTGTTTACCAGCTCAGTGACGGACGCACCAACAGTCAAGGTGGATACGGCTCTTTTGCTCTTCTCCTCTTGATATTACCATGTAATCTTTGGCTCATTACACTTCATTGCATTTTCACCGACCACACTGAATCGTGTCATGTCATTCGCAAGTCATACGTCATAATTTGTCACGATATCCTTATATCTCTGGCAATAGACATAGCCTCGGTCCCTCAACCCACAACTACGAAACTTCTTCCATCATGTGCCTTCATGGATAAACAGTTCCTTCCTCCATTGCCCTACTCACTCTACTCTAACTCCTGGTGATATGACCATGATCCGGCCGGCGCGAGGGGAGGTCTTACCTCATTAATTCTAGCACATGAAATCTAATATATATTTCTGTACTTTCCCTTTTTCTCTCCAGTCGTTTACTTCAACTGCACTGTTGTAATCTGTTGAAACCCAGCTAAAAAATAAAGACCGAGATCATGGGTAGCTAGCGGTACACCGATCTCTCTTTTGCATTCAAAAAGTATTGGGCAGTCAAGTAGCTACACACAATCTCTCTTGTTTTTGCTCAAAAGCTATGGGCAGTCAATTAGAGTGGAGGTGTGTAAATGAAATATTTAGTAGGTTCTTTTTAAAACATGCTGTACAATATTCCTGTAGGAGAAAGGTATCATCCTAAATAGTATGCGCATTAAAATTAGATGTACTGGCCATCTCGTCTTCACTACATTCCCGTGATAGACTAAAATGAAGTGGCGCCAATGCAAGTAGCACAAGTAGCACTCCGAAGTCCCTCTTGGTCCGCAAACGCTTGCCTAGCAACTTTTCTTTCACAGCAGTTCGAGATGCTCCATGGAAACGCACTGCAACGTCGGGTAGCTATCTCGCGGGGGGTAAAATTTCATAGGCAACTTTTATACACGCTACATTACATATAAATTTCATGTTTCCCTTTCAATTCATGAAACATGCATGATATGACACATGGAAAACTTATCATAATACATGAGAAAGATCAACAATACAGAGTTTTAAGTGTAGCTGTTGTTGCTGTCAATAACTTCATCGAACGTGTAAATGTAACCTTGCGTATTACAGTCTCCGGGTACGTGACAGTCTTTCCTCCTCAGCTTCCCTTCCATGGCTTCCATGTCCCACTATGTACCAGTCAATTTGTATGTCAGCACGTTAATTTGTCCAATAAGTGGCTTTTCTTTGTACAGTGTGGATCTCATTGCCCCTTCCGCATACTCCTCAACACTGCTCTCCATCTACAGTATAATAATTGGCACAAAAAACCAGACTAATTCCAGGGTTTTCATCTATATAGTTAATCCCATACTGACACAACTCCTCATTCCTGCAAGTAGAAATTACTATTCACAGCTTCTGAAATGTTTAATACACACCCAAGTAATCGATTTACCTTCAATTCACTAAACATTACTTGGTTTCCATCAGTGGGCATTGGTAATTCAATGTCAGCAGACACTGAATAATATGCTGATTTAAATAAAACTTTTCCAAATACTTCAAAACGTGCTGGAGGAAATAAGGAGCAGGTTTAGTTGGAGTTTTTTTCCAAGGAAGACTCCTTTCGCCAGTCTTGTTCCGGTTACACCAGTACATTATATCTGTAGCCATCACATGCACCTAAAATATAATAATTCTGTACCCTGGGTCAAATTCATCAATCTCTATACCGGATGATTCATGCTCAGGGCTATATATATATGTGACCGTACACTCAGGCATAAGTCGGCAAAAATTTTTTCCAGGTTTTACCGGATTCCGCGTTTTCTACCCTTTTGCCGTGCTCGTTCAAAATTTGGTGCGGATGACCCGTTCCATTCTGGAGATATAGCTGCTTTTGTACCCGGGAGTCAGACCTTCGAGATCCGAGAAACGGCAATTTTTATACGTGGAGAAATGTTTCCGCATACGCGCTCCGTTACACGTCGTGCGTTGACACGCCCCCCTAAAGCCGCTCGCACGGTTGTGGAACGAGGCTATCTCTCGTGGAAACGAAGAAGACAGGCCCAACGAAGGTAGCAGATAAGCTTTTAGCATCGTTGGTAACCCTAGCTTCTCGTTAGGCTGTTGTTTTTTGACGGCCCGTAAATTTCTCCGCGTAATTCCCGTGTATTGCGCCCTTTTACGGGCGCGTGGAGATCGACGTAGCCTACTTCGAGGCGCCGCCACGGCCCTGGCGAGCGAGTTTCGACGCTCTAAAGAATGTAGCTGTCTTCTAGATAGATGTAGGTCCTTCTCCGTTAAAAAAGTCTGAATCGCGCTGTACCCGCTGTTTCGACTTGTAAGGCTGTTTACTAAAAATCAATTTTGCCGACTTATGCCTGGTTTTCGCGTGTGCGGTCACATATGTACATACTTTGAATCACCAACATGTGCAAGAAGTATACACATAGCCACCTGCTGGCAGGTGTAGTAACTGGTGCCTCAGCAGGTGTAGGTGTCTCCCGAACCTCTCCAGTCTCAAACTCAACCCCACGACGGTCTTTGGAATTACCATTATGCATATTTTAATTTACAAATTGCAGCACAGACCTGCAGGCAAGAAATGGTAATGTAGATTTCCTCTTCTGAAGAAAAGCGCGCCGGTTTACTAGCCACTCCTTATTGTACTTCGGTGTGGCTTTAACCCCAGACAAATTATAGTGAAAATCTAAGAGAGTTGAGCATATACACGCAGCTGTTGCAACTCTGAAATTACAGTGTCAAAGAATTTTGAAAAGCTTTGGTGACTATCTTTTTCAGAAGTGGTGCACCAACGAAGTCATCTGCAAACAAAAGTCCTCCAAGTCTCCCACCACTACTTAAATCGATCCCAATCTCAGCTTCCTCCACCTCCCTCAACAACCCATTGATAAACACAGAAAACAAAATTGGAGATAAGCTACATCCCTGAGCTACCCCCTGTTCCACATCAAATGCCTCTGACCGTTCCTCATCAAACAATACAGCACTCTTTGAATGCTTGTACATCTTCTTTATGACCCTTCACATCTTCCCTCTTACCCCAAATTCCCACAATTTAAACCACAGGCCGTTACGCCACACACTATCGTATGCCTTCTGCACATCTAGAAAGAATGCATATGTCTCCTTCCCCTCCTTTATGAGTTCATTCAGCGTATAAATATTATCAACACAACCCCTTCCAACCCTGGCCCTCATGCAATGCTTTGCCCTAAAAATGAATATAAAATTCTAATTGCAGGCACTACTATGCTTCATCAGAATCTCCCTTCACTCCTCAAACTTGCTAACTATAGCACGCATGGAGGTGAAACTTGGTGCGCATGTGTATTACATCGTTTCCATGACGACCACAACAACAAATAGCCTCAGGCACTTTTCTTTATAATTACTTCTTCACTCCTCAAACTTGCAGCACGCATGGATGGTATGCATTTCATTTCCATGACGACAACAGGCATTTTAAAAATGTTTATAGGGGCTTGCCCCCTTCAATACGTAGTAGTATATAAAAATGAGTGGAGACAAGTAAATAAAAAATCCTGCGGATTAAAAAAGAGTGCATATAGGTATCGTATAAAAAGAAAGGGAGACAAGATAGGGATTGTGTTTGTGGAAACACAGAGATGCTAGCGAGGAGTTAGGACTCCCACAGGTCATTACAACAGCCCTATATCGTCGTATCGGTGCTTTACTACTTCCTCGTGAATATATCAGCCAACCTTGTATACTTGAATTTTGTTTTCTTGTGTTACACAATTTTTCCATGTTTCCATGTATCAGCTTATACATCCAATGTTATGGTCAGCTGATTACACTTCCACCTAAATTCGCACTCCATGGAAGTGTAGCATGACAAATCTATCAAAGGTAATAATTAGTAAGTACTTCATTACCTATAGCAATATTCTACAGACTCTCTCATCACTCCCACCCTACGAAGAAGATTGAAAACTTAGCCCCATACATCTATGATGCTAGGTACTCCCACCGTACGACGATATAGGGCTGTTGTAATGACCTGTGGGAGTCCTAACTCCTCGCTAGCATCTCTGTGTTTCCACAAACACGATCCCTATCTTGTCTCCCTTTCTTTTTATACGATCCCTATATGCACTCTTTTTTTAATCCGCAGGATTTTTTATTTACTTGTATATAGAAGATTTGTGATATCATAGGTATGGAATTTCCTAAGGGGAAGTCGGTTTGTTACTCTAGGGTCACGGGTGATGTATTTTACTCTAGTGACACTCACAAGTGTAAAAATGGTGTGTGTGTGTGCGTGTGTCGACGCTTATTCTGGCACTGCAGGATACAAGGCGGCCTATTAGCGATACTAGCGATTTCAGAACTATGCGAACCTGAAAAATAAAATAAAATGCATTGATTCACATGAGGGTGGTTAGACTGTACAGAACCTTCTCTATGATTATATAGGCAAGGGGAACGAGCTGTGTAGGATACTTGTATATATATACTCTAGTTCGGCGTGGTTCCTCAGTGGTTGACTTGTGGAATAGTACACCCGGGCATAAATGTCCATGTTGACAATCCACATTTAAATAAGCATTATAGGAAGACCTTTTGTGCTAGAGACTTCAAACTTTTTGCACGTGATCACAACTCATATGGCTTCACTTTTGTAGGGTCCGTTTCCATGGAAACGCTCGTGACCTTTGAACTTAACGTTTTTATGAAAATGTAACTAGTCCAAGGATAAAAATTTTTTTCGATGCTTTATATTTTATTTAGACCGTGAGTTTTAAAATTTTAGGTCATGTATTTTAAACCTAAATTTCAACCGTTTAAAAAAAAAAAAAAAAAAAAAAAAACTTCCTACAGTTTATATGTGACAGATCTCTAACCTGGCATATATATTGGCTTATAAGTAATACTGTAAACCTATGGTTTAAATCTTTGGAAAGCTTCTTTCTGTTGCTTCAAATGCGCATCCCAAATTCAGTAATCAGAGAACCCACAATCAAGAAATAAAACAGGGCAAAAAAGTATGAATGTAGAGTTTGTCAGCACGCTAGCACTCGGTTCGCCGCTAGATACACTTTCTCCTTGAGCTTCGGTGCCAGAAGTTGGTCGAGCAACGCCAAAACTGGGTCTAGCTCCATCGTTCACGCCAGTGTTCCCCAGAGCGAGTGGTAGCGAAGCGCTCGATGTCGGCACGGCCTCGATTTCGGGGCGATTCAGAACTTGTTCTCTGCTTCTTCCTTGCCAGGGTGGCGATCTAGGAGGCTTTCGTTTCACCACTGACTTAGCGATATCTCACGCCTTCTCTCTCACACGCATTCAACTAATATTTCTATGCCGCGCCCGTGCGGAAGTCAATAAAAATGTACGTAGCAATGTCTACTGCCCCTACACATCTGATGATGTTCGGGGCATGCAACTGTTTGTACACAGGCATCACCCTGTAATGTGTGTCTCCACAGACTGCTACAAAGGTGGCTTCCTCCAGACACTAGACAAATCAGCATGATAGGAAAGGTTGCAAGGTAATGAGCACAGTGAGAAATGAAAAGCACTAAAGTGCAAACCCTCGGCAAATTGCAAATGCACGGTACCGCTAATTGATGGGCTGGGCTATTAGTGTGCGTTTACTCGCGGTCTCCCGCTAGTAGCTCGCAGAGAGTCTGACACGGGCTAGCTACAGCAATAGATAGTATGCGAGAGTCGATACACGCCATTCGTTGTGCCTTATTGTGCCTTCAAGATACACAGAGCAAACGGACCCGGTCGAGGTAAGCCTGTGCTGAATATAAGCGCATGCGTATTTTCTGGAGCGATAAAATAGCGTCTACCGGCATTAGCCGTACAATGCCGGATGCGCTCTAGCTTTGCAACGGAGCATTTCCAAGTGCAAACCCTCGGCGAAGTAGCTCGCAGAGAGTCTGACACGGGCTAACTACAGTAGTAGATAGCACGCGAGAGTCGATACACGCCATTCGTTGTGACTTCTTGTGCCTTCAAGATAGACAAAGCAAGCGGACCCCGTCGAGGTGTAGCGTACCCTTGCTGATTGGGAAAACAAAGCACAGCTACTCATTCGGAATACCGGTGATTGCTTTTGTACATTAATAGGCATGTGAGGGAAAATAAAGGACATCTATATACTCATTTGGAATACCTTGATTACACCTGGTGATTGCTTTCGTACTCCTATACTGCATGTGAGGGAAAATAAAGGACATCTACTCATTCGAAATACCTTGATTACACCCAGTGATTGCTCTTGTACTTTTATACAGCATGTGAGGGAAAATAAAGCACAGCTACTCATTTGGAATATCTTCATTAATAATAAAATACTCAGGTGGCTGCCATAGCACTAGGGCCATAGACCAGCACCCAGAGCAATGGGCGAACCTTTCACACAGGAACATACACCACATGAACATGAGGTGTCTGTCTCACCTCCCAGACACCTCAACTCACCCCTTCCACCAGCGACACCCTGCAGCTCCCCAGACGCAATCTGAGACTGGGTTTGTTGTACACAGGGACTATCGCTGTATAACCTAACCTTTCTTAGCTCCCAAACATCCAAAATAAAATCTTTAACAAGGCCAAGCAAAGAACCAAATTTATCCTCCCACAGTTCACTACCCAATATAAAGGATGCTTTCCTGAAACTATCAAGCGACTGGAAATGCTCAAACCCATCATCCCCAAGCTTCCCCTGCAGGGCAACTAAGAAATTGCTCCTAAGACTACTATAATTATGCTGGACACTTCCACAACACATGACTCACACTTTCACACTCATCATGCACTCCTTCACCCCCTCCCTCCCCCTATGCCTGCCCAGTTCCTCATTTAGCCCATGCGTGCCTGACCTGAACTTAAACATTAATCTAGACCCAGCATCACTTTTCCCATGCAAGTACTTTTTGAACTCTACCACCTTGTTAAATGCTATTTAGCCCCTCTTCAAACTTTCTAATCTCCCTCTCATTAATACTGTCCCCTATTAAAGACAAAAAGCCCTTCAAGGAGCAATAGGTGTAATCAAGGTATTCCGAATGAGTAGCTGTCCTTTATTTCCACTCACATGCCGTATAAAATACAAAATGCCTACTCATTCGGAACACCTTGATTACACCTGGTGATTGCTTTTGTACATTTATAGGCATGTGAGGGAAAATAAAGCACAGCTACTCATTCGGAATACAGATTACACCAGGTGATTGCTTTCCTTCTTTTATACGGCATGTGAGGGGAAAAGGACAGCTACTCATTCGGAATACCGATTACACCTGGTGATTGCTTTTGTACATTTATAGGCATGTGAGGGAAAATAAAGCACAGCTACTCATTTGGAACACCTTGATTACACCTGGTGATTGCTTTCGTACTTTTAACGGCATTTTCTACTTTTATACGGCATTTGAGGGAAAATAAAGGACAGCTACTCATTTGGAATACCCTGGAATACCCTGATTACACCTGGTGATTGGTTTTGTACGATAGCACAGTCACGACAACACATGTAGAGTATGGTACATATAGATGGTAGAAAAATGAGCATGGAAGAAAAATGAAAAATAGAAAAATAGAATCTAACTTACTTACTGGAGTGGTAAAAACAAGGTAGAATGACTCACTTGTAGCAGTAAAATCATGGTAGAAAATAGAATGACTTACTTGTAGGGGTAAAACGTGGTAGAAAAATAGAATCTTGAATAAAACGACTTACTATTAGTGCCACCCCAAGTAGTGTACATAGTAAATTATGCAGTAGATCAACATGAAGCTTATGTCTGACAACTGTTTGTGTACAAAACATCTAGCTACTAATCCCATGAGATCTTCTACATGTTGAGACATGGCAGCCCAGAATCCATGACTGGCTGGCAAACATACTACACCATCCTCAATAATTATGTCTGTAATGCAAATGACTTTTTGCAACATAGCTCCACATATCACATTTTCGGGTGAGTTTGTAATGTCCCTCACAAAATTGCTCTTAACCACTGCATAATCTACCTATACGTACAAGTTTGGAAACATATACACCATAAGCTGGCTTAGATGGGATGTTAGAACTCATATTTGGAAAATGTACGATGTCAAAGTGAAAACTATCCCTCTTATCATACAACGTAGTAGAATATTTCCCATGTTCTATTAATAAGTATATCCAATAGGAAAGTGTAGTTGGGCTCTCCGTAGTTTTCTTGAGCTGAAGCTCAGAAGGATATATGTCCTGTATGGCGTCATTAAATTGGATGTTATTTAGTATAAGAAGGTCATCTATGTACCTCATAAACCTCCTAGCCATGAATATATCGTTCTTTATCAAGTTTTTCATGTAACTGTACTCGTAAAAGAACAGCAACAGATTGGCCAATAATGGAGCACAATCAGTGCCCATAGGGATGCCCACACACTGCCTATAGACCTTGTTACCTTGTTATGAGGTATTCCACATATGTAATAAGCTTATCTTCGGTCAGGCTCTGTCTAGCAGATGGCACATCCGACCAAACCCCAGT
>CASHTH010003137.1:0-40416 GCA_030341885.1 Geodia barretti
GCAACAAGGAAAGACAGAGACGGTTGCGCAGTACGTCGCCGAGCTGCGGAAACTCTCCGTCCACTGTCAATTTGGTGCCTATCTGGAGGAGGCGTTACGAGACCGCTTCGTGTGCGGACTGCGAAGCGAAGCCGTGCAGAAGAAACTCCTCACGAAGGAAGATCTCACCTTCACAGACGCCATCCACATCGCCCAGGCCAGCGAACAGGCCGTTGCAAAAGCCCGCCAGCTGCAAAGCCTTGGAACTGCAGCCCCCGAGGCGCCGTTGATTGTGGGAAAGCTATCGCCTCAACAATCAGAAACTTACAGGTGTGGCAAGGCTGACCACACTGCAGCTGTTTGTAGATTCAGGACTGCCCGCTGTCACAACTGCAACAAGATAGGTCACATCGCAGCTGTGTGTAGACAGAAGAAGTCACAGACTACACCAAGCAGACCAACACAGAGGAAAAGGAAGTCCCAGGGAATCAGGTCTGTGCAAGAGGAGGAATCTGAGTCCTCAGAAGAAGATGTGGGACTGAAAACGATTAGGTGTGAGCAGGGTAAAACCCTGCACCTCAATGGAAAGCCATTGACCATGGAGCTCGACACAGGGGCAGCCATTTCCCTCGTGTCAACCAAGTGTTTGAGAACCTGTTGCCTGAATCGGAGCTGAGGCCGGCCACTACTCAACTTCGCACATATTCGGGAGAGCGCATAGAAGTCCTGGGTCAGGTGGAGGTCGACGTGGGTTATGCTACTCAACAAGCTACATTGCCCTTGTACGTGGTGAATGGAACAGGCCCGAGCCTGTTTGGCCGCAACTGGCTGGATCGTCCAGAATGGGAGTCGATTCGGTCCGTCCAAGCCTCAGATGTGTCCCTTGATTAGAACAACACAAGGAGGTGTTTGAAGGCCTGGGGGCACTCAAGGGACACAAGGCGAAGATTTCGGTTGACGTCGGTGCGCAGCCTCCAAGGCACGCCCAGTCCCTTATGCCTTGAGAGAAAAGGTGGACCAGCAGCTGGATAGGCTGGAGAGGGAAGGAATCATCGAACCGGTACAATTCGCAGATTGGGCCGCCCCGGTGGTTCCAGTTCTGAAACAAGACAAGAAGTCTCTCCGGCTTTGTGGCGACTTTAAGCTCACTGTCAATAAGGCCTCGAAACTCGACAAGTACCCCATCCCGAAGATAGAGGACTTATTCGCACGTCTCGTCGGTGGAAAATCGTTCTCGAAACTCGACATATCGTCACAGGCCTATCAACAACTCGTCCTCGACGAGGAGTCACGTGAGTATGTAGTGATAAACACCCATCGTGGCCCCTATCGTTATAATCGTTTACCTTTTGGGGTATCATCAGCCTCGGGCATTTTCCAACAGGTGATGGAGTCAATCCTTAGGGGCCTACCCGGAGTAGTTGTTTATCTTGACGACATTTTGATTACAGCCCCTACAGATGAGGAGCATGTGGGGACGCTAGCAGTGGTAGTTAATGAAGAGGCTCGAGGAAGCTGGCTTCCGCCTCAAGAAAGAGAAGTGTGTGTTCCTTGCCCCGTCTGTGATTTATCTCGGTCATGTCATCGACTCACAAGGCTTACACCCTATCCGGGAGAAGGTGCAAGCGATTCAGGAGGCTCCTCCACCAACCAACGTCGCTAAACTCAAGTCGTACTTAGGACTTCTGTCGTATTATTCCAAATTCCTGCGCAACCTCTCAACCACCCTGGCACCACTCTACAAACTCCTAAAGCGGGATGAGCCGTGGCGATGGACAGACGAGCAGCGTCAAGCTTTCGCAAAGTCTAACGAGCTCCTACTCTCATCACAAGTTCTGGTTCACTTCAACCCCAAGCTTCCGATACGTTTGGCCTGCGACGCATCGGACTATGGCATCGGTGCCGTCATGTCACACGTGATGCCTGACGGGTCAGAAAAACCTGTCGGGTTCTTCTCTAGATCGCTCACTCAAACAGAGAAAAAATACTCACAAATTGAGAAAGAAGCGTTGGCATGTGTGGTGGGGGTGACCCGTTTTCACTCCTATCTCTGGGGCCACCATTTCACCTTGCAGACAAACCGCAAACCTCTCCTCACACTGTTCAACGAGAACAAGCCAATTCCTCAACAAGCGGCCAACCGTATCCAGCGTTGGTCCTGGAAGCTAGCATCCTGCGAATACTCCATCGAATGGAGAGCCTCGAGTCAGCATTCCAACGTGGATGCCCTCAGCCGACTTCCTTTACCGCACACGCGTGGCTACGACCACGATACCAGCGGAGTTGGTACTCATGGTGGAGAAACTCGACGAAGCTCCAGTTACTGCAAAGCAGGTGGCGACACTGACCAGGCGTGATCCAGTCGTCTACCACTACATTCAGAATGGCTGGCCGACACGTGTGGACGAGCCAGCATTGAAGCCTTGCTTGACACGCCGACTGGAGCTATCCACTCTCAATGGGTGTGTTACCTGGGGCAGTCGTGTCGTAATTCCGCCACAAGCTCGCGATGTGCTACTAGTGGAGCTACACAGTGGACACCCCGGTTGCTCACGAATGAAGTCAGTGGCACGAGGGCTGCTGTGGTGGCACACATCGTCGACAAAGATATCGAGGCAACAAACGTGAAACAGTGCGAGATAGCTGTCAGCAAGGTCAGCGCCACTGCACAACCGTGGACGTTGGCCAACAAGCCCTTGGTCCCAGACTGCACATTGATTTTGCCGGCCCCGTAGCTGGGAAGATGTTCCTAGTGGTCATTGATGCCCACTCGAAGTGGATTGAAGTGTCACCAATGGCCACAGCCACTTCTTCCACTACGATCCAGCAACTCCGTCAGATGTTCGCACGTTTTGGGTTACCGGACACGGTCGTATCGGACAACGGTCCACAGTTTGCGTCATCAGAATTTGCAGAATTTTGCCCATGCAAATGGGATTCGTCATATCCTAGTGGCTCCATATCATCCCGCGTCAAATGTTTGGCTGAGCGAGCTGTCAGGATTCTCAAGCAGGGCTGAGGAAGATGACAGAAGGCTCTCTGTCTGATAAGCTTGCGAGATTCCTTTTTCACTACAGGAATACCCCACATTCAACAACAGGATTGATTCCAGCAGAATTGCTCATTGTCGAAAGCTTCGCTCGAGATTGGATCTCGTCAAACCGAATCTCCAACAGTACATGCGAGATAAACATGAGGAAACACCAGCGACGTCAACATGATCTTCATGGCACGCAGCGCACGTTTGGGGAGGGGGAGGAAGTGTTTGTAAAGAATCGCAGAGCGGGAGATCCGTGGTTACCTGGAGAAATCATCAAGGCGACAGGCCCTGTGTCGTACACGGTGAAAATGGCAGATGGGAATGTAGTTCGCAGCCATCAGGATCATCTCCGAAGTCGTTACGCGGGAGGGCAAGCATCGCAAACTCAGCCAACTGAGGATGTCGATGACTTGGACAGTCACATTATGGAGGACCCAGGCCAGCCTGATAGGAACACACCGTCTCCAGACTCTGATGAAGCTGCCTTTGAGATAACGACACCCGAACGAGTCGATCCGTCGTCCCCTGTCTCCGATGAAGCCACCCCTGTGACAACGGCACCCGCACAAGTTGTCCCGTCTTCACCTGGCTCATTGCCTGGCTCCGACAGTAACGTGTCAACTGATACTGTCCCTTCGACACCCACTATGCCTCAGCGCCACAGGAGACAGCAGTCTATGCCAGGGAGAGTCTATCCGCAGAGAGAACGTCGTGCACCAGACTACTATGGGAAAACTTGACTGTTTACTTAATTTTGGCTGCTTGTATCACATTTTGGGTTTCTGTATTTCAAGTTGCGTTATGTATCACATTTAAAGGGAGAGGAGATGTGGTATCTCCATGGCAACAATGCATGTTTGTGCATTCGACACTATGCAAGATACCCTTGATGCCAGGCAGGTTTCTTGTGCCATTTTGTCTCAGAAGTAATTGAAACTTTTGGCAGCCAAGCATGCTATTTGTGGGTGGCAATTAGCTATAATTTATACCCTAGCTAGGAAATTTCCTGAGTCGTGTGGGACTAAAGTCAGGGAAGAAAATCATCTACAACAAGGCTAGATCTCCAGAAGACTCCAGTATGAAGGAATGAGACAGTGAGTAATAACCAGCGTGCATGCGCAGCGAGGGTTACAGTAGTCGTTCTGTCTGTCTGTCCGTCTGTCCGTCTGTGCGTTACGAGGCGGCCCATGAGCGATACCAACGGCTTCAGAACTACGCCAACCCAAAAAAGAAAATGGCGATTTTCCTGAAACGACTGCGTTCCAGAGATATAGCGTGAAAACGAGCGAAAAGGCCTACATGTATACGAGCGATAGATCGCGCACGCACCCAGCTCCGCTACGCACACGGGTAAGCGTCTCAGTGTTTTGCGTAGCGCATATAGCTATACAACGCGCCACGTGCATGGTTACCCTCGGCATGCGCAGCGAGGGTGCGGCAGTTGGGTCTGTGTGTGTCTGCGTGTCAATCTGCCTGTCTGTCTGTTAGTACATCTCACTTCTCGAGTGTTTGTTCGTCTCACAAAGGTCAGAAGTTTCGAACGATTTCTCTGAAACTGCTCCGTTGCAAAAGCTAGAGCGCGAAAAAGCTATATACAACGGACGTGATGGCTACCATGGTCTGATAGACCCGTTCCCGCTCGCCAATAACTGGGGTAGCTCTCCCTCCGACAGCTCCGAGATGCGCTGGCCCCCAAGCTATTGCTCCCTCTCATTGTGCTTGTCTTGTGGCGAGTCATTCTCCACATCATCTATATAATGCTGTTGCATGGGAGTTTACCATTCCCGCACAATGATATAACAGCTGACCAGAATGCCAGTGTCTCTACTGAACAACACCACCAACCTTTGGAGGGTGAAGCCCTCAGATATTCCTCTGCCAGCATGTAGGTTGGTGCCCCGCTAGACATTACTGCCAATGGGTTCTGGTGGGGGGAGATTGACCAAGCATTTCTTGATGTCTGGGTGTTCGTTCAACCCACAGTCTCCATAAAATCACAACAATGATCGTTTTGCTACAGATTGAAAAGAGATTCTATGCAAGCAGTGCATCCATGATATTGAGCATGGGTAGTTTGGGTAATGGTTGAGTCACTGGTGGGATAGGTCGCATTTCACCAAAGTTTACAAAGGTCTTACCTTCATGCTGTCAAGCAAATGAAACCAGCTGTATATACTTGATGACACATCCTTCACTTCTGCCTCTTCAATCTTGCCTTCAGAAGTGACGCCCATCTGTAGGTCATTGGTTCAAGCCCAGTAGACCTTGTGCCAGCTGAGTCCCAGGTCAACCCTGCCATTAGCATAATTTCAATGAAAGGCACTGGGCAAGGGATATTACCGACGGGCAGCATGATATATTTTGCATGTGTGATTGATAATATTGCACAAGTGGTACTCACACAAAACTAGGGCAGAAACTGTAGGCAATGAAGATAGTAAGACAAAAACCAAAAACTAATAGTCGGGATTACACTCACACGTAACGCACGTAAGACTGGTAGCTAATAATGCCCTCTCTGACAGGTCGTCAGTTTTGAATCGTGACTGTAATTTGTAGTCTAAGACTTCAATGTTCGCTCAACTACAACCAGTTTTATTACAATTCTGCCTTCTATACAGAATCCCTTTGCCAGTCTTCACACCACATCATTCAACAAAACACGGGTAAGCGTCTCAGTGTTTTGCCGTAGCGCATATAGCTATACACGCGCCACGTGCATGGTTACCCTCGGCATGCGCAGCGAGGGTGCGGCAGTTGGGTCTGTGTGTGTCTGCGTGTCAATCTGCCTGTCTGTCTGTTAGTACATCTCACTTCTCGAGTGTTTGTTCGTCTCACAAAGGTCAGAAGTTTCGAACGATTTTCTCTGAAACTGCTCCGTTGCAAAGCTAGAGCGCGAAAAAGCTATATACAACGGACGTGATGGCTTACCATGGTCTGATAGTATATAGCTATACACGCGCCACGCTGTACATCATACGATAGAGATCACTCATGGTTTGCGACATTATTATAGGGCTTGTGTGGAGGAAAATTTACACGAGCAAGAAATGCCTGAGGCTGTTTGTTGTTGTTTACAAACTTGTAATATTTACATTTTGATACTAATGATGGGTTGCATATTATGTGTATAAACAAAGTTTTATCATTCTTGGTATTGGCATTAACTAGTTATCACACTGTATTGATCTCTATCATAATGTATGGCCTGGGGCTCTTTTTTGTTTTGTTGTTGTTGTTTACATGTAAACAACATTGTTTACAAACAAATAAAAATGGTCTTGCATGATCTGTCATGGATTCCAATCTTTGTGCAAAGATTTTAACTGGTTATTGAGATACGCCTGTCTAAACTGAACCACAACAACAACAACAACGATGACGACAACAAGAATGGCAGAAGTTGACAACTAACTTTCCTAAAAATTCAGTCATTTAAGCATTATTTTCATAAGTTTAAACTTAATTTGAGACAAAAATGGCCCACGAAACCTGCCTGGCATCAAGGGTGTCTGCATAGTTACTGAAAAGCTTCGCCTTTTACATTAAGGCTGTGACTTGGAAAGCACCTTGTAACACAAGTTAAGCTATAAACTTGCCAAGGAAACACCTGTCGGTGTGCAATTACTTTTCACATTACGACATCCTTGACTAAATATATCGAAGTGAAAATGACATCAGAGGCAAGTCTGTTAAGTATTTCAAGATTTTCATGCGTCAGGAGGAAGTCTTCTTTTATGGGAGGAATTTTGGATATGCATTTGGGTTGGATTTTAACGTTTATATTGGCACAGAAACTGTATTTCATCTTCCATGCTACTCTCACTGTGCACAAAAATTACAGGGAGAAGGGAGGTTTGTTGCTAGGTGATACTATTTTGCGCCTGTTTCATTTGCCAAACGGTTTTTCAGTGCCACACTCTACGTCAACATGCTGTAGATATAGTGCTGCTGATGGAATTCTATCCTGAAAAGCTTTTAGAGTACAGGTGAGAGCAGTTGCTTCTGCCAAACCATCTGATTATCACTGAGGCGTGTCTTATATAATTATAGCTTGTAGCTACATTCTGTGTTACGACCATTACAGTGGTGGATGCTTCGCAAGGTAGCTAATCGAAAGGAAGGAAGAAAACTACAACAAGGCTAAGGCTTCAGAAGACAAATATCCCAGAAGACTCCAGATATGACAGAATGAGACAGTGAGTAACATAGTGCTAAGTGTATCGTGATAGACCGCCGCTAAAAAAAACTTGGCCGCCAGATATCTAGCAGAGCTGTATAACAACGGTAAAGTTGAGTAATCGCACGTCTAGAGACGCCTAGCTCTCTCTGGGCTTGCAGGTGTGCAAGAGAGATGTTTTTTTTGTGTGTCTTACCTTAGAACTGTGTTTGCTGCAGCTTACGTGGCGTATCAATTAGAGTAACAGAATTGTCACCGAAATGGCGGACCTCCACCTGGAGAGCATTGTAAAGAGCGTGGCGAAACAATGAAGAGAGCAAGAGAGTGTGGGGAAGCAATGAAAATAAGAAAAACAGAAGCCTTGCGGGAAATCGTGTTTGTCTGCCTTCCCATGGCAGCGGCGTATCCAGGGGGGTGCTTTGCGCCACCACTTCAACATATATACAAACGTTAGCCGCTCGCAAGACTAACTAGGGTAGCGGAAGGTATTATGAGACACTTAGCTCTAAACAAGGAGTACTTGCAGAAGCTTAGTCCCACAACCACAATTTTCATAGGTTTAACAGTTAAACTAACTCCAATTCTCTGCAACTGCAACTAATCGTAATGATCAGATACCCCCAGTACTTGACAATTTTGCATTAATATTAATCCAGCAATGCATTTATGAGACAATGTATAGAATATGAGACAGTTCTAAAATTGCATACAGGCCGCTTAAGCTGTCGGTTTCTACAACACAAAACACTTATCAGACAATGTAATGTGTGAACATACTTACTTCGTCAAAAAATTAAGTCCATAAAAGGAAAACTTAACCCAATACAAGGTAGGTTTCCACCAAAAATGGGAAACTTAACCCTTTTTCATAATACCATTTGAAGAGAGAAATAAAGTGGTATGCCAAGGAACAGAAAGAAAGTGGGGTCATGGCCCGGGGTACTTTCTGCCACACCTCTCCCACAAACGTGTTGAACGAAAGCATGTACTTAATAACACATTGGCAGAGAATTAAAAAAAGCAGGATAATTATATAAAAATCCTCTTAGGTTTTTATATAATTATCCTGCTTTTTTTAATTCTCTGCCAATGTGTTATGAACATCATCTGCAATATTTAAAAAATCAAAATGGAACCATCTTTCACACTGGTCACAACAGATCCATCGTGACCCCTCTTCTGACTCGTCTTCCCCTCTATGACAGAGTGGACAAGTTTCAAGTGAGATATCCATCGCAGCAAATGCCTCAGGAAGGGACCTGTTCTTCTTTCCCTTTCTTGCACTTCGAAGGTTTTTCTTTTTCTCCCTTTGTTGTTCACGTTCCACTCTCCTTTCTGCCTTGAGTGCTTCCTGTCGGGCCTTTTCCTTTTGCTATTCCCTTTCTTCCTTCTTGCAGGAGGCTTAGGCAGGGTAAGGATTTCGCTGAGAACAGGTGAGGTTTCGCTGCTGGACGGAGAGCTTCTCAAGCATCCAGAGGAAGTTACTGATTCCGTATGATAGAGCTTTAACCAAACCTTGTATTCCGGGTCATCCACATCATAGCCCTCCTCGTACCTTTTTCGAAGAGTTCAATCTTCTCCGGGGAAAAAGGAGGATGGTCTTCCTCCACTTCTTCAGGACATGGAGTCTTGACACCCCTTGAAACTGTAAATGCTCTGTCGCTAACCTCCCCAGGATTGAAGGGCTGTATCCCGCACTTTCTGAACCCACTCATAACATTCAGTGGGTTGAACGAACGAGGCCATGCTTGACCTACGAGTGCTGCAAGTATGTCAGCCGTAACAACACGGCCTGGTTGCTCCATAACATACTTGTGACATGCATTGGAAAAAGCAGCCTTAAAGGATTTGAAGACTCCAACATCTAAGGGCTGTAGTATATGTGTGGTATGGGGCGGAAGACAGAGTAAGTGAATGGAATGAGCCTTTGCTAATTCAATCACATCAATGCTAATATGAGAATAATGGCCATCTTGGATCAAAAGAACTGGCCTAGCTGGTGGAATCCAGTTAATGAAATGTTGAAACCACTGCAGAAAGATTTCCTTGGTCATCCACCCACTGTCAGTGACCATAAACACTGTGCCAGGAAGAGCACCAACCCTCATGGCATCAGGAACACTCCGCTTCCGAGGATATACCATCAGTGGGGGGAGACTTACACCCGAAGCTGACACACAAGCCAATACTGTGAGGTTTTTACCTCTTTCACCAGCAGCAATACTATAAACATTCTTCCTCCCAACCATGGCTACAACTTTACCAGGCTTCTAAACTACGTTGATGCCAGTCTCGTCAGCATTATAATCTTGCATAGGTTTTGTTAGGAGGTTTAGCCGACCATAAACAGCCCCGAGTTTGGCAAAGAAGTCATCAACGACAGTTTTGTTGGAACATAAGGCCCGGCAGTATGAGAGTGGTTGGGGACTACGGAGAGTAAGGTAAGGATGACGACTTTTGAAACCTTGATACCACCCCCAACCAGCACACTTCTTCCCTGTCCTTTCAGCTATGGTAAAAGCCATTCTCACAACATCCTCAGGTGATAGACGTACCCCATATCTGCCATTTCTACCACGTACTTGGCTAGAAGATCCTCTTCCTCCTTTGAAAGGACAGTTGGCGGTCCAGGCCTTGCGTCCATCTCCACCACTCCCATAACAACCCGTCTTCTCAGTGTCTCCACCGGGACATTGAATCCCCTGGATGCTTCACGATAGCCCATCTTATTCTCGCGGACGGCCTTCACTGCTTCTTTCATGCTTTTCTGACTCCACTGCTTTCGTTTATAACTCATTTTCACTGATTCGGAGCAGAAAACTTTAGGCGGCATGTACTCAGGGTCAAAGGTCACAGGGGTTTTGCGCGGCGCGCTGAGGTTCGTGCCGGACTGGAGCAACCTCGGCGGATATAGTGCAAGCTCCCGAACCTATAATAAGGTAATTCTAAAATACTGTCTCATAATTGCTGCTGTCTCGTAACACCCTCCTATACGCTACTATATACCCGCGTCGTCGAGCGATTCCGCGAACTAGGACCTACGCGCGAGCGTAAAAACTGGCGTGGCACTTACCCGCGCGCGTATTGAACCCGCGCAGACAGTTGCAAATGTTAATCGTAGACGAATTTGCTAGACGTCACCCGTGGAGGCTACAAATTATGGGGCGCCATGCCATTTGTTCGTTTGTAAACCATTTATCAGACTACCCCTTTTCGCACCGTTTAGCTAAATCGTTGGACAGATATAGCTAAATCGTCAGGTAGCTAGGCTAAATCGCCTAACATATATAGCTAAGTCGTCCGAAAGAGATAGGCTAAATCGCCAGGTAGTTAGCTACATGAACATGATCAGCTTGACCGAGCGATCTGGCAACGATTTGGCTGTAACTACCTGGCGATTTGAATATCTACCCAACGATTTAGCTGTGTAATTAGATAAACGCTATATCCGTGAGATGGTTTAGCTGGGTATATCTCTCGGGCGATTTAGCTATAATTATCTATCCAACGATCTAAACAGTGCTGAAAAGGTCTGATGAAGCTACTAAATTGTTTACAAACGTGAATTTTTAGACAAATGGCACCCCATAACAAATGGCTAACATACTCAGTGCTGAACAATGACTGTATATATTATTTTGCGCCTGTAATTATACTGCTGAATAATGACTTCACCCATATCATTTTGCGCGTGCGCACATGTTCGTGCGTTCGCAACACCACCGCCCCCCCAACAAAACTGTACTATACAGCAATGAGCAAACCCTCGGCGAACTGCGCATGCGCGATACTGAATTGATGGGCTGGACTACTAGTGAACATTGTTGGCGAGCGGGAGCGACCCAACTTGGGATTTACCCGCGATGTTCGGGCTGCATAACGTGCCGTCAGCGGCTTTCCTTTTGAAGCAAGACAGATCTACCTGTCGCCATTACATGCGTATTGTACATTGGCAGAACGGTGAGCAGGTGAGTAGGTGAGCAGAACGGTACTTACCTTACGCTCTCGTCAGTCGTGGTCCACCAGGCAGCTGGCATGCAGCAGTATGTGCACGAGCAATCCCAGCGTATTTGCAAGTTGCACCTTGGAACCATGAAGATTGGGAAGAGGTACAGCCTCGGTCAGTCACCGAAGGTTGCAGCGCATGCCGTCGAATCAATGGAGGAGAGTTCTCTAGCCGGCTAGATCGATCGGCGCATATCGCGAGGCACCGTGTGTGAAAATTTTGGAAATAGTTTCGGATAAAAAGACAAAGCCGCGCATGCATGCGCACTTACACGGACGAACGATAACTATACCGAAAATTCCGCTCCCGCTCGCCAATTAGTTTACTCGTATTATAGTCTCCCGCTAGTAGCGCGCGGAGAGTCTGACACGGGATATCTGCAGTAGTAGATAGCATGCGGGAGTCGATACATGCCGTTCGTTGTGACTTCCTGACCCCCCAAGGTGCACAGAGTTAGCGGATCAGTTCGCGGTAAGCCCAGTGCGATTATGCATATTGGCTTTTTCGCTTGTGTTCACGGCATATCTCTCGAACGCAGTCGTTTCAGGAAAATCGCCCTTTCGTTTTTCAGGCTCGCGTAGTTCTGAAGCCGCTGGTATAGCTAATAGGCCGCCTCATAGCCTGTAGTGCCAGAATAAGCGTCGACACACACACAGACAGTCTCGTTGCGCGTGGTGGAAGAAAACGTGGGAACAGACAGACACACTTACGGACCAAGTACCGTAACCCTCGCTGCGCATGCGCACCGAAGGTTAACAATCTTGCTTATCCTCAGGCCATAATGTGTGGTCTATCAACTTAGCTACCTAGCCAGCTCAAACTCAAAGCAAGTCATACACGATCTCTTTCATTTCTGTCTTCCACCGTTAGAGGTTTATAAAAGCAGAGAGACTCACTATCAATTTTCAGCTCTCAGAAGTGGCTTCAATCTCCATGGGCTTTAACATATAAAGCTTGACAGTTGCCAGAGGGGCTAGGCTGCATAGCTCACTTGCAACAGGGCCTTTTCAAAAAAGCATTGGCTAGTATATACTTGTCTATATTGCCAGGTTGCAAACTGCGAAGCTAAAGTTTTCCTCAACTTTTAAGCACTTTCACTACCTCTTACACTCTTAAAGGTAGACTTTCTGATGTGGAGACCTAAATTCTTCTGTTCTGGTGTACTGTCCCACCACTCTCTTCCGTGAAAGAAGCTCGATACCCAGTATTCTAACAACATAGACTCTCTTTTGCAGCTCACTTGTATAAACATTATCCGTATCTGGGTAGAAGTAACAGGAGTATGCTTGCTTCTTTAGTGGAGAAGTCATAGTGATATAGCACGACAAGTGTCAATTACATTTAGCTGCTAACCTTTAGCGTTCAAGGCCAACCATGAGGTTTAGGGTTTAACTTCCACAAACGTTTGCAAAAGGGCCCTCCATGTTATTCTGTCTCTATAAACTTTCAATATTGCCTTTGAACGACGGTGGCAGAGGAGATGAAGTATGTGTTTCACCAAGTTCTCGAGCATTTTGTACTGGTCAGATAAAATGCTTATGAATGTGAGATTTCTAGTGACTCTTTCAGGACAAGGCCTGAATAGAGGTGATGTCAAAGAACTAGTTAAGGCTGTACGACCTGGTCTATACACGAGTGTAATCTTCCCTGAGAGCCTGGGGCCTAAGGTCATATCAATAGACATTTCCCCTTACAATCGCTTCCACTGGGCAAAGGGATATTACTGACTGGTGGCAAGTTGAATGTTATTGATACTTTTGCACAAGTGGTACTCACACAAAACTATAAGGGCAGAAACTGTATTAAATAAAGATAGTAAAACAACAATAAAATAACTAAAAGTCGAGATTATACCCTCATTGATAGAACGGGACGATACGAGAATGTTACATCGGGCTTATTACAGCTCACATTATACGAACGCACCTACACAGTGACAGTATATACCTGGTCAGTGTGTCTGAAACACACAACCATTAATATGTATTAAATACACAGGTGTATGTTTAGTTCTATAATTTTATCATGCAGATGGCCGATTTGCTCCTACCGCAAGAAATATCCATAGAAAGGAAAAGCAAACTTGGGATCAAGTCTTCATCTACCACCATGGAAATAGCCAATTGCAAGGAAGCAGGGGAAGAAGCATTGCCACAAAAAATAAACAGAATTACTCCAAAACCCAAAAACGGCATGCCGGATCCTGAGAAAACGTTTCGAGCTGTGGCAGCCAGAAATTATCGCCAACTGGATCCGGTTACCGGAGATGCTGCCTGCCAGATGCGGGTGCCATTTATGCTGGATGCAATGAATATAGTTTCAATGTCAGCCTGTACCGCAGAGAGTTTAATACTTGGCTTCAGCTCTATGTACGGTCCTGAATTCAATATGCTACCAGTTGTTGCAGCATCAAAAAAAGGAACGTTGCCAGAGGCAGGTACGATGCCCGATCACTATTTTTCATTGTTTTATCCTCTTAGTGTAACGCGCCAGAGAGCAGATGACAGCTTAGGTTTCCTCATTGAAGATCAACCCGAGCGGATTACGTACTCCTATAAGGAGGCAAACAGATGGAAATCTGCAGCAGCTCAGTTTAATGTTGATTACATGAGAAAACTAGCTGAATTTCAGACCAAAAGGGTCGGCCATAAAGCTCCTGTAATAAGAAAGATAAGCACAATGCTTCGCGAGTGTAAAATTGAAATGAGAAAGGGAGGTTTTTTACAGCCCATATTACCTATTTTTATGGCCGAGTATTTTATTTTACAAAATGAATACTTGCATGGTCGTTCGATAATACTTGTTTTATCACGCTGGGGGTACGATGTTGAAGGGGGACAATATCATTTTGGAACCCAGGTCTATATGTACAGCCCCAATCAGGTGGAAACCTTATCAGATAAGAGATTCGAGTTAGTTCAGGCAGCACCCGATGCAAAAGTTGCTCAAGGAGGAGCCACGGTAATCCATGCATTCAACATGTTTCCACTGGAACAAGCAGAGAGGGGAAAATACGAGGAAACGGCTAATTTCGCAGGTGAAGAAAAGTTTTTCAACAGTCCAGATAATGCGGAATTTGAAGCAGGTTTTGCACGGTGTAACCTCCACCACTTGTTGCTTATGTGGGCTGCGGGCCATCGTCCTGCGCCAGCATCGGCAGTGGCACAGGGCTTTGAGCGGGGACAAACTCGTGAATATATAGAGCAAAAGCATTGTGCCAATACTTCTGGAGTTCCTGTGCGAGATTATAGGCTGACAGACCATACTTCCTTATTTGGAGAGCCTGATACCAACATTTCGGATGAATATTTCACCTATAAAAAGATGGCAACTAGATACGGAATCACAGATATCCAATATGTATCCGAAACAGCAGAGATGCGCAAAACATTCTATGTTGCTCCACTGGGTTGTGCCGGTAAAAATGTTCAGCTAAGAGAGTGGACCACAATGCCCGCCGAAGCTTTTAACAATATTGCAAGGTGTAGAGGTGTCAAGGCCCAGCGAGACAGAATTATTTATCTCCCAAAGCTTTACACTCGAGCCTGCCAGCCTATTCCATTCTCTGTAGTCCATATATATGTATCAAATTTTAATGAAGAACAAAAACGTGCCGAAGAACTTAATGAAAAATTCCCTCCTACCAGGAAATTTGGACGGGACGTAGAAATGGAGCTTGTTTCGGGGACTTTTTATGAAAAGTCGAGAAAAAGGAAAGGCCAACCGGTGAAAAAACAACTGGCACTGTGGACGGTAGGGGAGACGATGGATGAAAAACACCAAACCAGCATACAATACCCTGATTCCCAGACAGAATTAGGTTATGAAACACCAATGACACCACAAGATAGAAGAGTCCTTGCCAATAAAATGATAGAAATTTCCAGGACATTGCGTGCCGTAGGTGATATTGTGGAGGGAGTAATTGAAAGGGCAATCAAAATTGCTAATTAATATTTACATCAAAGACATAGCAGTGAACAAGACTAATAATTACTATTATCTGTATCATTTTTCATTCTGTACTATATATCTACGCCTAGAAATGCTAGCCAGCCATGCCCCCGCAATTATAGCGCCGGTATATAGGGATGGCACAGGTCAAATCTCACGTGATTCGCATAAAATTGCCTCAAAATGGGCGAGAATGACTTGCTAGGCCTCTATAAATAGTCTCAGGGCTACTATCCCAAAGACTTTATACGCACCTTCAGTCTTCCACATAATGCAAGACCGAGAAGATAAAAAGTCATAGTTCTTTGTCTCGGCAGAGGTAACTGAATATGTAGCTAGCATTCAGAAAAATATAGAGGCAACCATTGGCTGCCCTAATTATAACCCTCGGCGCGCATGCGCAGCGAGGGTTACTGTAGTTGGTTTGTCTGTCTGTGTGTGTGTCGACGCTTATTCTGGCACTACAGGCTAGGAAGCGGCCCATTAGCGATACCAGCGGCTTCAGAATTACACGAGCCTGAAAATAAAAGGGCGATTTTCCTGCGTTCAAGAGCGACAAACTGGCACCGTCGCGGACCGTGTTCCGTGCCCCAACCCATCAATAAGCGGTGGCGTATATTAGACGCGATCAACGCGGTGAATGCTGGCTCACCCCGACCTGATCCGCTTGCCCTGTGTATATACCTTGGAGGCACAAGAAACCACAGCGAAGGGCGTGTATCGACTCCCGCATGCTATCTACTACCGTAGCTAGCCCGTGTCAGACTCTCCGCGAGCTACTAGCGGCGGGAGCTAGACTGCGGGATTAGCGATAACGCGCATGCCCAGTTCGCCGAGGGTTTGCACTTCAGTTCGAAGAAGTGAAATTGGTTCAGCAAACTCCGGTGTGGTATGCTACCCTTACAGATTGGAACAAACTGACATAATGAGGAAGAGAGCAAATGATGGAAAATGAAACGTGAATTGTGAATTGTGAAATGTATCGTGAGAGCATCTACCAACGTTCTGATGTGTTTCACTGCATTTGGAAGAGATTCACATTAAGGGGGTATATACCTCTTTGAAACTTCATGACTCTACTATGCCAAGGAACAAGGGATATATTTCCCGATTTTGTAGGCTTTATTTTGCATCATTAAGGTATTCATGAGTTCGGGTCCCATTCATTTCTGAAAGAACGGAAAAAATGTGCATTAAAATAGAAGTCGCGCACACATTCACACATGTGCGCAATTGTATTACTCACGTTCTACCGTGTTAGTTTGACAACTGGTTGGGAGATAAAACATTCCTACATGTCCTGTTCCATGTCAGGTACATATTTACATGGAACAGGACATGTAGGAATTTTTGACGGTTAACTGGTGATTTTTATACAAATGAGGTCCAGGAAGTGTAATAGTCAAGGGACTAGCAAGCCTATCATTCATGTTCCACTGTATTCTAGGGAACTCAAAGAACAGGGGGATAACAGCTATTGCCTATTGCAGCAGGCTCAGTCACGACGAGTGTACCAGTGCCAGCCCTGGGCCTCAATGACAGGTCTCAATTGCTCCTCAGCCACAATGGGGAGGTAGGGCTTGTGGAGGAGTCTTCTGGTCCACCACTCCCCTCTCCCTGCTGCTTCACTGCCCAGCTCTGTGTACTGGTAGTGGTAGTGAACAGCACGCACATACCTACATGGAAAAGTTAGCTCAACACGGAGAAATTATATACCAGAGTGAATAAAAGTTTTATACAACAAAAATTACACATAATAGCCTATTAGCTACATGGCGAGAGGAACGCTCAACATAACCTCAGTAAAAGCCCATCTCTCAATTCTAATTTCTATGGTCAGCTCAGCCTTGTCCCCAGCCCTCATTTTGCACCAGGTTGAGTTGTTAAACAGCTGAACCAGTGAAAGGTCACACATAAAAATTCACTAGCACATAAGGATTAGTGGGGTCTACTGCCTACGGTCATTACTAGTAGCTACACATACCCGGCCATACACCACAATAGCAGCCCAGTGATATCATGCGGCTACCACTGCCAGAAAATGCTTTTATCATAGCTGAGTTACATACAAGATCATGGAAGCTGTGTCATCTTGGGAAACGCTCAACACCATAGTCTTACACATTAACTCACTTGGGGGGTATCTCGGCAAAGGGGTTGTGTGCCAGTAGAGAGTTGACTGAGGGATCTCCAGCCAGTATCTTCCCAGCCAAGTTCAGCAGCCATGGGTTGTGTTGGTAGGACTGGACGTGATTGAGCAAAAAAGCAAGTCGGATCCAATCATAACACACTTGTCAAATCCTATATATATGGTGATGTGGACTTACGTTATGAGTGAATAGAAATAAGGTGAAAATGTATAGCTAACTTAAAAGAATGTACTGTATATCCAAGCAGCAAAGCCACTAGTTTGGTCACTGTATACCTGGAAGGCAGCAAACCACATGAGCCAGTCCAGGCGGTAGTGGTACGGTGAGATGAGGCATGGCCGATGTCCAACACTCCCCGGCTTACACTTGAACTCAATCTCCAGCCACTGTGCCCTCTCTCCACTCTGATCCACAGAGCTGTTATACGTTCCTTCCAGTACGACCTCTGTCCTCTCCTTTGTTACACTGAAGACAATTGAGACCAATAATTTATATACACATAACGATTGCCCACTGATAGGGGGATAGAGTAATAGCCACCTGCCAAAGGCTCCATAGGTATTGACGATCCTGAAACAGTCAAAGGAAGTGTTCATGAGCTGGCGGGAGGAGAGGAGGTTCTGGACCACTGGGACACTCAGGTAGACCAGGAGCCCTGCCAGGGCTAGCGACGAGGCCTGCCGAATGTACCACCCTACACAGAAAGAGTTCCCGTGACTGTTTCAGTGGAGCGACAATACCCTCAGAGCATAAAGACAACGTTCATACTGTCTGTAGTAAGCACTGAATTCTAAATGCACGCCCTTCAATACTAAAAACATGTAGCTAATGTAAATCGTTACGTTAGCATGAGTCAACAACAAAGCGGGGTAGAAAGGGCAAAGCAAACAAGTCACACCCTAAGTGGAATTCGAACCCATGAGACTCTGCTCTCTAGGCGAGCGCTTCACCACACATTTTACCCAGCGGCTTGGTCTTGGTGTGTAGCCAGTGCTGCTGTATTTCAAACACTCTGTGTCTGGTGGCAGAGGAGAACAGCCAGGCCAGAGACTTGTCATCGAAACAGAAGATGGCAGGGATGAGAGTCAGCCAGTTGAGGAAACTCAGGTTCCCACTCACTAGGCAGAAAAACAGTCCTCATCCATGAGTTCTTGATGGAGATGGCACACAAGGGGGGGGGAGCGGAGAGAGAAACATTAGCACCCAGTCGAAACAGGTGAGGCAACCACGACAGTGTACATGTGGAACCGAAAAGATCATAGAGGTACTCTCACCAAGAGAACGTACCCGGGTTCAGAGAGATAACTTGTTATTCAAAGAAAGTGCAACAAGTCAGAAAAGGTCCAGGACAAAAAAACTCGTTCAAAATCAAAAGAACAATTTCATCAATTCAACGTCAATCAGAAAGTCAACAAAAAAGGTCAAAAAAAAAACAACACAAAAAAGACAAAAGGCGAACCAAGACCAAAAAAATCAAGAGGGATCAACAAAACAATCAGAAGAAAAACGAATCAGGGAACAACAAGGCGAACTATACAAGATGCAAAGATCAAGGGGTCAAAAACAATCAAAACAATTCAATCAAAAAAACAACATTCAACTCAACACAATTCGTATATCAAAAAAAACAAAAAAGTCCACAAGCAAAGGGGGAAAACAAATCAGGGGGAGAAGAAGTCAAAGTCAAACCTCAAAGGAACAAGAGAAAACGGGATATCAAAAAACGAACAGGAACGCGAGAAACGAGGGGAAAAAAAAAAATTGGACAACAAAGAGATCAAACAAAAATCAAAATCAAAAAAAATCAAGGTCAAGCGAACACAAAATCAAAAAACAAAGGGATACAATCAATGACACAAAGGGGTCAAAACATCAGATTCGAAAAACAAATCGAACAAGAACAATCAAGCAACGAAAACAAATAACAAAACACAATCAAACAAAATCAACAACCAAAATCACAAATCCAGGGCAAAGAAGTCCAGGAAAAGGGTCACAAAAGAGCACAAAAAATAGGAAAAAAAAGGAGACAAAAGAGAAGAAGTCAAAAGTGGGGGCGAGGCCCCCATCGACACAGAAACAAGGAAACGGGGAGATCCAACAAAAATCACAAAAAGGGGACGAACAAAAACGAAAATACGGCACAACGGGGTCAAAGAAAAGGAGGAAGCACCAGCAGAAAAGCAGAAAAGCAAACCGGGTCCACAAAAAGTAACAAAAAGCGGGGAAGAACAAAATCACAAACAAAAAGAACCTCCCCAAAGCCACACAATCAGACGACAACCGAACACGCACATCCCATCAAAAGAGATGGCTCGTACAGGTCGAAGGGAGCAACAGAACATGTTTCTTCAAATCAAACGGCAAAACGGGATCAAACCACATTCAAAAAAGACAAGAAATCAAAGGGGGAGTTTCCAAAGGCATCAATTCATCACAGCAAACCACAAAATCCCAGTAAAGAGAAACGAAAGGTAAACAAGGTCAAACAAAGAATCAAAAAAAGGGACAGACGAATTCAAGAAAAAAACAAGAAGCCATCAAACTACCGCAAAATTAAATGCGACATGGGCCACAAAAACAAGATCGGAAATCAACAAATCAAGAAAAAACGACAAAAGTAAAATCGGAAATCAAAACAAAAACGATTCAAAGAAAAACAAAACGCAAATAAATCAAACAAAGTCAAGATAACAAAAAATCACAAAGAACAATCAAAAAAAAATCAAAAATGCAAGAAAAAACGAGCGGAACATCAAATCGAGAAAAACAAAAATTACAATCAACAAAGCGCAACAAGCAGATCACGGAAAATTTTCCAGGTGCGGAGGTCGAAAAAGAAAGAAAAACAAAATCCAAGAACTCGAAAAACCACAAGCAAACAAAAATCAAGAGGGGACACAATCACAAAAAAAAACGGGGTCAAAGGCAAGGAAACAAATCAATCCAAAAAAATCAAACACCAACCAATACCAAAAAAAATAAAAGCACAGGAAAAAGATCGAAGGAGCAACTACAGAACCAAAAAACGAACGAACAAAAACCAGAAAATAACAAAAAAAAATCACCAAATCACTCCAAAAGACAAAACAAAGAAAAAGCCGGAAGCAGGTCGGAACGATTGGGGATCAAAAGGAGGGGACCGAAAAACACAAAACAGGACAGAAAAAACAAAAATCAAACCAAAAAAAAAAAACAAGAAAAAAGCAGAAGACAATCAAAACAAAGATCAAAAATCAAGCAAAAAAAAAACACGAATACAAAAACCCACACAAAAGCAAACAGATAAGGCAAATAACAAAACAAACAAAAACAGAAATGAAAAAGACAAAGCAACCAAATCATCAAATCCCCAAATCAACGGGACACAATCACAAGCGCATCAACAAACAAACACCGGAGAGAGAGAGGCTCAGCAAACGGAAGGGAAAATAATCAAACAGCAAAATCAAGGGAATCCAAAATCAAGGGGGAATCAAATCAAGAAACAGTCAGAAATCAAAAAGACAGCGAAAAGGTGTACAGACAAAAACAAAACCAATGGAAAACAAGAAAAACAGACCAAAAGTATGCAAGATGTTCGACAGAAAAGAATAAAAAGTCGGCAAAAGACGAACGGTAAAGGAAATCAAAATCAAATCAACAGAACAAAACAAAAAACACGGAACGCAGGATCACGAAACAAAACATCAAAAAGATTCACAATGCACCATCAAACAGACCATCACAGAGGTCAATCAAACAATCAAAAAAAAATCAAATCAAAAAAAAAAGAAGCAAATCGGGGGAATTCAAAAAATTCAAAGACAAAAAAAAAAATAAAACAATCGAAGCGATACAAAATCACAACACAACCAAAAAACAGACACATCCAACACCACAAACAATCAAAAATAAATCAAAAAAAACAACAGAAAGAAACCCCACAACAAAATCAAACAACAAAAAATCAAAAAAAACCCCCAAAAAACAAACAAACAATCACAAACACCAAACCAACAACAAAGAAACAACAAAACACAAAAAAAAAACAAAACACAACCACAAAAAAGAAAACATCAAAACAAAAAAAAAAAAATCCAAAAATAATAAACAACAAAACAAAAAAAACAAACCAAAACTTCAAAAAAAACCAATCAAATCAATCAAAATCAATCCAAATCAAATCACAATTCAAACAACACAACAAACCAACAAATCAACAATCAAAAAAAACAAAACCAACATCAATCACCAAATCAAACAAAAAAAACAATCAAATCCAAATCCAACAATTCAATCAAAACCAACAAAAAAAAAAAATCAACAAAAATCAATCACAAATCAAAAAAACCAATCCAAAAATCATCAATCAAAATCAACAAAAATCATCACAACAAACTCAAAAATCACCAAAATCAAAATCAAAACAATCCAACAAATCACAAAAAAATCACACATCAATCACAAATCAATCAATCAATCAATCAACAAATCAAAAAACATCAAAACAAAACACAAAACAAAAATCAACAAAAAATCAATCAAAACCAATCAACAACAAAATCAAAAACAAAACCTCAAACAAAAAACAATCCCACAACAATCAATCAAAAAACAACAAACAATCAAATCAATCAAAAAACCCAAAAAAACACATCAAACAACACACACAAACACAACATCAAAAAACCAATCAAAAACAACATCAACCCACAAAAATTCAAACCAAAATCAATCAACACAAACATCAATCACAAAACAACTCACCCAATCAAAAATCAAATCAAAACATTCAAAAAAACCATCAACTCAATCAAAAAAAATCACACACAAATCAACATCAACACTCAACCATTCAAACAAAAATCAACACACAAAATCAAATCAAAAACAACAAATCACTCAACCAACTCAACAAAACAACAACAATTCAAACAAACAACAAACCAAACAATCAAAAAACAAATCAAAACAAACTCAAACACATCAAAAACAAAACACAAAAAAAACAAATCAACCAACAAACAAAATAAACAACAAATCAAAATCATCAACCCATCATCAAATCACACAAAACACAACTCACATCAAAAAAATCAACAAACCAAAACAAATCAATCACACAATCAATCAACAAACAATCAAAACAAAACAAATCACCAAACCAAAACCAATCAAACAAACAAATTCAACAAAACAACAAACACAATCAACCAATCACAAACAACAAACCAAACAAAACAAATCATCAACAATCAATCAACAACAACAATCAATCAACAATCAATCAAAACCATCAACAAAACAAAAAAAAATCAATCAACAAAACAACAATCATCAAACAACAAACAAAAAAACAATCAAACAATCAAACAACCAAACATCAACAACCACAACAACACAAACAAAACACACACTCAATCAATCACACACAACAACAAATCAACAACAAATCAAAACAAAACAAACAAAACCAACAAAACCCAAACACAAATCAAACTCAAAACACAATCAAAAAAAAACAAAAATCAAAAAAAAAACACAACAACTCAATCCAACAATCCAAAATCAACAAACAAAAACAATCATTCAAAAACAATCACTCAACAACAAAAACTCATTCCAAAAAATCACAACACTCAACCCCTTGCTAATAGCTACTTAGTGTATTACTTGACCTCCGAGATAGGGACAACCTCTCTAAAAGGGACAATATTGTTGGCCCCACAGTGCGCCTTGTTCGGAGGTTCCACAGTATACTTAAGGTATTCACTCCCCCTCTAAAAATTTATATTCTTAACTAGTGACCTCTGTGGTGTATGGACTTGTTATGGTGTGTTGTTATACTAGCGTATGTTGTATTAGCTGTATGCATGTTGTATACCCTATAATATGTATGGACTGTTGTGTTGCATCACAATCGCTGTATGTTCGGTATACTATGTATCGTGTGTATGCCTGATAGTTGTACACATGTCATGACATCATCCTACATCTTCCTCTTTCTCCTTTTCCTTTGTATCCTCCACTGAAGGAGAGTAGCCTATTGGGTGGGCAAAAGTTGGGTGGTAGCAAGAGAAACCATGCGAGCTCTATGGAGATAGTAAATTAACTCAATAATCTCCCTCTGCTGAACGGGGTCGTCGATCCAGTCAACCCCTAGGATGTACTCCGCAAACTTCACCGGGTCGGTGGCTAAAAGTGAAGCAATGACGCCTAGAGATTGGGCAGAGCTGTCGCGTGCTGATGAAAGGGCGGGGCACAGGGAGATGAAGTGTACCAGATCTTCGGTGTAGCCAGTTCCACAGAATTTGCAGGAGCTGTCGGCGGGCGAGCTGCTGCGGAATCTGGAAACCTCTGCTTCCAGCCCGTAGCAATTTACAAGGAGACGGATCCGGGTGTTGTTCCACTTGGTTGTCCGTGGGGAGCCTCTGCAGATCAAAATATGGGGAATTGGTCTACCTAGCTTCAGAGTGGAACACTGGGCAAGAGGGAGGTGGCTGCAGTTTACAACAAACTCGGAATAAGATTGTGGTATCTCCATGGCAACCATGCATGTTTATGGTCACGTAGCTAGTCTATATAATCATCAATTTTGGTAGAACAACTCAGATCATTGTTGGGTAAACCGATTATCTGAGAGACGTCGGCGCAAGCACCCTCGACTAGCTGCGTTATCACATCTGGCGACGAGGATGGGATCCCCATGACTACTGAGGAGGGAGGAGAAGCGGTCGGGGTAGCGACGACGGGAGGAGCAGTCGCTGCAGTGCCCATGCAGATTCTGGGCCAGTTGGAGGCATTCGACCCGACTACGGACACGGTCTCGTCCTACGTGGAATAAGCGGAGTTGCAGCAGCACAGCATTATCAGTTGCTATCGAACCTATTCGCGCCCAACGCACCGGCGAGTAAAACGCCAGCTGAGATCGTCGGTGCCTTGAAGGGACACTACGAGCCCAAACCGATCGTCATTTCGGAGCGATTTAACTTTCATCGTCGGCAACAAGGAAAGACAGAGACGGTTGCGCAGTACGTCGCCGAGCTGCGGAAACTCTCCGTCCACTGTCAATTTGGTGCCTATCTGGAGGAGGCGTTACGAGACCGCTTCGTGTGCGGACTGCGAAGCGAAGCCGTGCAGAAGAAACTCCTCACGAAGGAAGATCTCACCTTCACAGACGCCATCCACATCGCCCAGGCCAGCGAACAGGCCGTTGCAAAAGCCCGCCAGCTGCAAAGCCTTGGAACTGCAGCCCCCGAGGCGCCGTTGATTGTGGGAAAGCTATCGCCTCACAATCAGAACTTACAGGTGTGGCAAGGCTGACCACACTGCAGCTGTGTAGATTCAGGACTGCCCGCTGTCACAACTGCAACAGATAGGGTCACATCGCAGCTGTGTGTAGACAGAAGAAGTCACAGATACTACCCAAGCAGACCAACACAGAGGAAAAGGAGTCCCAGGGAATCAGTCTGTGCAGAGGAGAATCTGAGTCTCAGAAGAAGATGTGGGACTGACAACGATTAGGGTGTGAGCAGGGTAAACCCTGCACCTCAATGGAAAGCCATTGACCATGGAGCTCGACACAGGCAGCCCATCCTTTCCCTCGTGTCACACCAAGTGTTGTGAGAACCTGTTGCCTGAATCGGAGCTGAGGCCGGCCACTACTCAACTTCGCACATAATTCGGGAGAGCGCATAGAATCCTGGTCAGGTGGAGGTCGACGTGGGTTATGCTACTCAACAAGCTACATTGCCTTGTACGTGGTGAATGGAACAGCCCGAGCCTGTTGTTGCCGCAACTGGCTGGATCGTCCAGAATGGAGTCGATTCGGGTCCGTCCAGCCTCAGATGTGTCCCTTGATTAGAACAACACAATGAGTGTTTGAAAGGCCTGGGGGCACTCCAAGGACCACAAGGCGAATATTTCGTTGACGTCGGTGCGCCTCACTCCAGCACGCCCATTCCCTTATGCCTTGATAGAAAGTGGACCAGCAGCTGTGATAGGCTGGAGAGGAAGGAATCATCGAACCGGTACACATTCGCAGATTGGGCCGCCCCGGTGTTCCAGTTCTGAAACAAGACAAGAAGTCTCTCCGGCTTGTGCGACTTTAAGCTCACTGTCAATAAGGCACTCGAATCTCGACAAGTACGCATCCCAAGATAGAGGACTTATTCGCACGTCTCGTCGGTGAAATCGTTCTCGAACCGACATATCGTCACAGGCCTATCAACAACTCGTCCTCGACGAGGAGTCACGTAGTATGTAGTGATAAACCCATCGTGGCCCTATCGTTATAATCGTTTACCTTTTGGGGTATCCATCAGCCTCGGCATTTTCCAACAGGTGATGGAGTCAATCTTAGGGGCTACGGAGTAGTTGTTATCTTGACGACATTTTTGATTACAGCCCCTACAGATGAGGACATGTGACGCTAGCAGTGGTAGTTAATGAAGAGGCTCGAGGAAGCTGGCTTCCGCCTCAGAAAGAAGTGTGTGTTCCTTGCCCCGTCTGTGATTTATCTCGTCATGTCATCGACTCACAAGGCTTACACCCTATCCGGAGAAGGTGCAAGCGATTCAGGAGGCTCCCTCCACCAACCAACGTCGCTAAACTCAAGTCGTACTTAGGACTTCTGTCGTATTATTCCAATTCCTGTCCTATTCCTGCGCAAACCTCTCAACCACCTGGCACCACCACTCTACAATACTAACTCCTAAAGCGGGATGAGCCGTGGCGTATGGACAGACGAGCTCGTCAGCTTTCGCAACGCCTAACGAGCTCTCGCCTACTCGCATCACAAGTTCTGGTTCACTTCAACCCTCAAGCTTTCCGATACGTTTGGCCTGTGAAGGAAGCGACGCATCGGAGCTATGTGCATCGTGCCGTCATGTCATCAAACACGTGATGCCTGACGGTCTGAAAAACCTGTCGGTGTTCTTCTCTAGATCGCTCACGGTCAAACAGAGAAAACATACTCACAAATGAGAAAGAAGCGTTGGCACTGTGGTGGTGGGGGTGCACCCGTTTTTCACTCCTATTCTGCCCACCTGGGCCACACCTTTCCTCACCCCTGTCAGACAAACCGCAAACCTCTCCTCACACTGTTCAACGAGAACAAGCCAATTCCTCAACAAGCGGCCAACCGTATCCAGCGTTGGTCCTGGAAGCTAGCATCCTGCGAATACTCCATCGAATGGAGAGCCTCGAGTCAGCATTCCAACGTGGATGCCCTCAGCCGACTTCCTTTACCGCACACGCTGGCTACGACCACGATACCAGCGGAGTTGGTACTCATGGTGGAGAAACTCGACGAAGCTCCAGTTACTGCAAAGCAGGTGGCGACACTGACCAGGCGTGATCCAGTCGTCTACCACTACATTCAGAATGGCTGGCCGACACGTGTGGACGAGCCAGCATTGAAGCCTTGCTTGACACGCCGACTGGAGCTATCCACTCTCAATGGGTGTGTTACCTGGGGCAGTCGTGTCGTAATTCCGCCACAAGCTCGCGATGTGCTACTAGTGGAGCTACACAGTGGACACCCCGGTTGCTCACGAATGAAGTCAGTGGCACGAGGGCTGCTGTGGTGGCCACATCTCGACAAAGATATCGAGGCAACAGTGAAACAGTGCGAGAGCTGTCAGCAAGGTCAGCGCCACTGCAACCGTGGACTTGGCCAACAAGCCCTTGGTCCAGACTGCACATTGATTTTGCCGGCCCCGTAGCTGGGAAGATGTTCCTAGTGGTCATTGATGCCCACTCGAAGTGGATTGAAGTGTCACCAATGGCCACAGCCACTTCTTCCACTACGATCCAGCAACTCCGTCAGATGTTCGCACGTTTTGGGTTACCGGACACGGTCGTATCGGACAACGGTCCACAGTTTGCGTCATCAGAATTTGCAGAATTTTGCCATGCAAATGGGATTCGTCATATCCTAGTGGCTCCATATCATCCCGCGTCAAATGGTTTGGCTGAGCGAGCTGTCAGGATTCTCAAGCAGGGGCTGAGGAAGATGACAGAAGGCTCTCTGTCTGATAAGCTTGCGAGATTCCTTTTTCACTACAGGAATACCCCACATTCAACAACAGGATTGATTCCAGCAGAATTGCTCATTGGTCGAAAGCTTCGCTCGAGATTGGATCTCGTCAAACCGAATCTCCAACAGTACATGCGAGATAAACATGAGGAACACCAGCGACGTCAACATGATCTTCATGGCACGCAGCGCACGTTTGGGGAGGGGGAGGAAGTGTTTGTAAAGAATCGCAGAGCGGGAGATCCGTGGTTACCTGGAGAAATCATCAAGGCGACAGGCCCTGTGTCGTACACGGTGAAAATGGCAGATGGGAATGTAGTTCGCAGCCATCAGGATCATCTCCGAAGTCGTTACGCGGGAGGGCAAGCATCGCAAACTCAGCCAACTGAGGATGTCGATGACTTGGACAGTCACATTATGGAGGACCCAGGCCAGCCTGATAGGAACACACCGTCTCCAGACTCTGATGAAGCTGCCTTTGAGATAACGACACCCGAACGAGTCGATCCGTCGTCCCCTGTCTCCGATGAAGCCACCCCTGTGACAACGGCACCCGCACAAGTTGTCCCGTCTTCACCTGGCTCATTGCCTGGCTCCGACAGTAACGTGTCAACTGATACTGTCCCTTCGACACCCACTATGCCTCAGCGCCACAGGAGACAGCAGTCTATGCCAGGGAGAGTCTATCCGCAGAGAGAACGTCGTGCACCAGACTACTATGGGAAAACTTGACTGTTTACTTAATTTTGCTGCTTGTATCACATTTTGGGTTTCTGTATTTCAAGTTGCGTTATGTATCACATTTAAAGGGAGAGGAGATGTGGTATCTCCATGGCAACAATGCATGTTTGTGCATTCGACACTATGCAAGATACCCTTGATGCCAGGCAGGTTTCTTGTGCCATTTTGTCTCAGAAGTAATTGAAACTTTTGGCAGCCAAGCATGCTATTTGTGGGTGGCAATTAGCTATAATTTAATACCCTAGCTAGGAAATTTCCTGAGTCGTGTGGGACTAAAGTCAGGGAAGAAAATCATCTACAACAAGGCTAGATCTCCAGAAGACTCCAGTATGAAGGAATGAGACAGTGAGTAATAACCAGCGTGCATGCGCAGCGAGGGTTACAGTAGTCGTTCTGTCTGTCTGTCCGTCTGTCCGTCTGTGCGTTACGAGGCGGCCCATGAGCGATACCAACGGCTTCAGAACTACGCCAACCCAAAAAAGAAAATGGCGATTTTCCTGAAACGACTGCGTTCCAGAGATATAGCGTGAAAACGAGCGAAAAGGCCTACATGTATACGAGCGATAGATCGCGCACGCACCCAGCTCCGCTACGCACACGGGTAAGCGTCTCAGTGTTTTGCCGTAGCGCATATAGCTATACACGCGCCACGTGCATGGTTACCCTCGGCATGCGCAGCGAGGGTGCGGCAGTTGGGTCTGTGTGTGTCTGCGTGTCAATCTGCCTGTCTGTCTGTTAGTACATCTCACTTCTCGAGTGTTTGTTCGTCTCACAAAGGTCAGAAGTTTCGAACGATTTTCTCTGAAACTGCTCCGTTGCAAAGCTAGAGCGCGAAAAAGCTATATACAACGGACGTGATGGCTTACCATGGTCTGATAGACCCGTTCCCGCTCGCCAATAACTGGGGTAGCTCTCCCTCCGACAGCTCCGAGATGCGCTGGCCCCCAAGCTATTGCTCCCTCTCATTGTGCTTGTCTTGTGGCGAGTCATTCTCCACATCATCTATATAATGCTGTTGCATGGGAGTTTACCATTCCCGCACAATGATATAACAGCTGACCAGAATGCCAGTGTCTCTACTGAACAACACCACCAACCTTTGGAGGGTGAAGCCCTCAGATATTCCTCTGCCAGCATGTAGGTTGGTGCCCCGCTAGACATTACTGCCAATGGGTTCTGGTGGGGGGAGATTGACCAAGCATTTCTTGATGTCTGGGTGTTCGTTCAACCCACAGTCTCCATAAAATCACAACAATGATCGTTTTGCTACAGATTGAAAAGAGATTCTATGCAAGCAGTGCATCCATGATATTGAGCATGGGTAGTTTGGGTAATGGTTGAGTCACTGGTGGGATAGGTCGCATTTCACCAAAGTTTACAAAGGTCTTACCTTCATGCTGTCAAGCAAATGAAACCAGCTGTATATACTTGATGACACATCCTTCACTTCTGCCTCTTCAATCTTTGCCTTCAGAAGTGACGCCCATCTGTAGGTCATTGGTTCAAGCCCAGTAGACCTTGTGCCAGCTGAGTCCCAGGTCAACCCTGCCATTAGCATAATTTCAATGAAAGGCACTGGGCAAGGGATATTACCGACGGGCAGCATGATATATTTTGCATGTGTGATTGATAATATTGCACAAGTGGTACTCACACAAAACTAGGGCAGAAACTGTAGGCAATGAAGATAGTAAGACAAAAACCAAAAACTAATAGTCGGGATTACACTCACACGTAACGCACGTAAGACTGGTAGCTAATAATGCCCTCTCTGACAGGTCGTCAGTTTTGAATCGTGACTGTAATTTGTAGTCTAAGACTTCAATGTTCGCTCAACTACAACCAGTTTTATTACAATTCTGCCTTCTATACAGAATCCCTTTGCCAGTCTTCACACCACATCATTCAACAAAACACGGGTAAGCGTCTCAGTGTTTTTGCCGTAGCGCATATAGCTATACACGCGCCACGTGCATGGTTACCCTCGGCATGCGCAGCGAGGGTGCGGCAGTTGGGTCTGTGTGTGTCTGCGTGTCAATCTGCCTGTCTGTCTGTTAGTACATCTCACTTCTCGAGTGTTTGTTCGTCTCACAAAGGTCAGAAGTTTCGAACGATTTTCTCTGAAACTGCTCCGTTGCAAAGCTAGAGCGCGAAAAAGCTATATACAACGGACGTGATGGCTTACCATGGTCTGATAGTATATAGCTATACACGCCGCCACGCTGTACATCATACGATAGAGATCACTCATGGTTTGCGGACATTATTATAGGGCTTGTGTGGAGGGAAAATTTACACGAGCAAGAAATGCCTGAGGCTGTTTGTTGTTGTTTACAAACTTGTAATATTTACCATTTTGATACTATGATGGGTTGCATATTATGTGTATAAACAAAGTTTTATCATTCTTGGTATTGGCATTAACTAGTTATCACACTGTATTGATCTCTATCATAATGTATGGCCTGGGGCTCTTTTTTGTTTTTGTTGTTGTTGTTTACATGTAAACAACATTGTTTACAAACAAATAAAAATGGTCGTGCATGATCTGTCATGGATTCCAATCTTTGTGCAAAGATTTTAACTGGTTATTGAGATACGCCTGTCTAAACTGAACCACAACAACAACAACAACGATGACGACAACAAGAATGGCAGAAGTTGACAACTAACTTTCCTAAAAATTCAGTCATTTAAGCATTATTTTCATAAGTTTAAACTTAATTTGAGACAAAAATGGCCCACCGAAACACTGCCTGGCATCAGGGTGTCTGCATAGTTACTGAAAGCTTCGCCTTTTACATTAAGGGCTGTTGACTTGGAAAGCACCTTGTAACACAGTTAAGCTATAAATTGCCAAGAGGAAACACCTGTCGGTGTGCAATTACTTTTTCACATTACGACATCCTTGACTAAATATATCGAAGTGAAAATGACATCGAGGCAAGTCTGTTAAGTATTTCAAGATTTTCATGTCAGGAGGAAGTCTTCTTTTATGAGGAGGAATTTTGGATATGCATTTGGGGTTGGATTTTAAGTTTATATTGGCACAGAAACTGTATTTCATCTCCATGCTACTCTCACTGTGCACAAAAAATTACAGGGAGAAGGGAGGTTGTTGCTAGGTGATACTATTTTGCGCCTGTTTCATTTGCCAAACGGTTTTTTTCAGGCCACACTCTACGTCAACATGCTGTAGATATAGTGCTGCCGTGATGGAATTCTATCCTGAAAAGCTTTAGAGTACAGTGAGAGCAGTTGCTTCTGCCAAACCATCTGATTATCACTGATGCGTGTCTATATAATTATAGCTTGTAGCTACTCTTCTTGGTTACGACCATACAGTGGTGGATGCTTCGCAAGGTAGCTAATCGAAAGGAAGGAAGAAAAATACAACAAGGCTAAGGGTCTTCAGAAGACAAATATCCCAGTAAGACTCCGATATGACAGATGAGACAGTGAGTAACATAGTTTGTGCTAAGTGTATCGTGATAGAACCGCGCCGCTAAAAAAACTTAGGGCGCGCGCCTAGATATCTAGGCTAGACGCTGTTAACAACGTAATAGTGACGTAATCGCACGTTCTAGAGACGCTAGCTCTGCTCTGGGCTGCAGGTGTGCAAGAGAGAGATGTTTTTTTTGTGTGTCTACCTTAGAATTCTGTGTTTCGTCTGCAGCATTACTGTGGCCGTTACAATTAGAGTAAGTACCAGATTGTCACCGAAATAATGGCGGACCTCCACATCGCACGTTCTTGCGAGCATTGTAAGAGAGCGTGGCGAACACATGAAGAGAGCAAGACGAGAGCGTGTGGGGCAGTAGGAGGAAGCAATGAAATAAGAAAAAAGAAAAAACAGTTAAGCCTTGCGGGAATCGTGTTGTCTGCTGCCTTCCGCATGGCAGTCGCAGGCGTATCCAGGGGTGGGTGCTTGCGCCACCACTTCAACATAAAAAATGATGGGCAAGGATAGATGGAGACGGAGAGAAGGGGGGTAGAGTAAACGACAGAAAAGAAAAACAAGAGGAAAACTAATAGCGCATTCAAAACAATGAATATTTAGATGAATCGGGTACTGGCAGGATGGATGTCAACAAGGTAGGGGAGAAGAAAGAGGAAGTGGAGGGAGGAAGTAATGAAGGATGTGAAAATCGAGCATTCAGCGGCTAAAACGAAGCGTAAAACTTTGGACACGAAGGAACCGAAAGAGTCGAGAATACAGCGAAATGGACGAGCCAGAACCAGGAAACATGAAAAAGAAAAGAATAATTAAAAGGAACGCGAGCCTGTAAAACGAGGCTAGAAAGAATTAAGGACAGTGGGGAGGAGAAGTGTAAAGTAAAAAAAAAAAATCCATAGAACTAGAGAAGAAACAGCCCAGAAAGAGAGGGAGGAAAGAAGATGAAGCAAGCTCGTAAGGTGAATGGAAGGAAGATCACGCTAAAAATACAAAAGAAGAAGCAGAGTACGGAAAGACAAAGAAAATACGGTCTCTCTCCTCCGCTTTCTACCCCTCCACCTTCACCATGTCCAACTAGTCTCTCGCTCAGATCTAACTAGGGTACGGAGGTATTAGAGATACACTTAGCTCTCTAACAAGGGGTACTTGCAGAAGCTTAGTGCCCCTAACCAGCAATTTTCATAGGTTTAACGTTATAACTAACTCCAATTTCTGCTGCCTGGCAACTATCGTAATGATCAGATACGCACCTTCAGTCTCTTGACAATTTTGCATTAATATTAATAGCGCCGCAATGCATTTTTGAGACATGTATAGAATATGAGACTAGTTCTAAATTGCATACAGGGAGGTCGCGCTTAAGCTGGTCGGTTTTGCTATCAAGACCAAAACACTTATCAGACAATGTAATGTGTGGAACTATACTTACTTCTGTCAAAAATTAAGTCCATGAAAGGAAAACTACGCCAATAACTAGGTAGGTTTCCATCCGAAAAATGGTAAAGCTTAACCTTTTTCATAATATACCAGATTTGAAGAGAGAAATACGTGTATGCCAAGTGACAGAAAGTAAAGTGGGGGTCATGGCCCGGGGTAGCTTTCTTTTCTGCCACAGCCCTCTTCCTTCACAAACGTGTTGTAACGAAAGCATGTACTTAATCACACATTGGCGAGTAGATTAAAAAAGGCAAGATAATTATATAAAAATCGCTCTTGGTTTTATATAATTCTCTGCTTTTTAATTCTCTGCCACTTATGTGTTATGACATCATGCTCTGGTCAATTACTTAAAAAATCAATGAAATGGAACGCATCTTCACAAACTGGTCCGTCAACCAGATCCATCGTGACCGCGCTTCTCTGACTCGTCTATGCTCGGCCTGCCGCCTGCTATGCTAGTAGTGGACAAGTTTCAAGTGAGTATATCGCATCGCAGGCAATGCCTCAGGAAGGGACTGTTCTATACTTCCTGTCCCTTTCTTGCACTCCGAGGTTTTCATTTTTCCTTCTTCTTTTCTCTCCTCTTTGTTGTTCACGCGTTCACTCCTCGTTTTCCATCTGCCAGATTGAGTGTGCTTCGCTTCTGTCGGGGGGCCTTTTCCTTTGGCTATTTCCTTCTTCCTTCTGCAGGAAGCTTAGGCAGGAGTAGGTATTTCGGCTGAGAACATGTGAGGTTTGCGTCTGCTGGTCGGAGAGCCTTCGTCAACTGCATCAGAGGAATTACTATCTGGATTCCGGTATGATAGAGCCTTTAACCAACCTATGTATTCCTGGTCTCCTACATGTTCATAGCCCTCTCGTACTTTTTCGAAGAGTGCACTCTTCTCCGGGGACAAAGGAGGATGGTCTTATCATCTCTCCACTTCATCTTCAGGAGTCATGGAGTCTCTGACAACCCGCTTGGAAACTCGTAATTAGAACTGCTCTGTCGGGCTAACCCCCAGGATTGAAGTGCTGTATCACTCAGGCACTCTATCTGAAGCCTCATCCTCATAACAATTCAGTGGGTTGAAGCGAACTGAGGTCCCCCCCATGCTTGACTCGTATGGGCTATCGAGTGCTGGCAAGTTATGGAGCTAGCCCGTAAGCAACACGGCTCTGGTTGGCGTCGCATAACATAGCGTTGTGACATGCATTGGAAAAAGGGCACGCCTTAAAGGATTTGTACGGAACTTTGTCCAGTCGAACATCTAAGGGCTGTAGTATATGTGCGGTATGGTGGGGTTCGAAGAGAGAGTACGTGAATGGATGAGGCCTTTGCTAATATCAATCACATCATGCTAATATGAAGAATAATGGCCATCTTGGATGCAAAAGACTGGCCTAGCTGGTGGTAATCGTGTCTTAGTTAATGAACATTTGAAAACCACTGCAGAAGATTCCTTGTCATCCGACCGTACACTGTCAGTGGACGCATGAAACACTGTGCCAGGATAGACACGTCAACCCTCATACTGGCTATCAGGAATCAGCATCCGCGCCGAGGGATATAACCATCAGTGGGGGATACTTACACTCTCGAAGCTGACGACACAATGCCATGACTGTGAGGTTTGAAGCTCTTTCACGCAGCTATGGGCAATACTATAAACATTCTCTCATCCCACCCATGGCATAGACATAACTTTACCAGAGTCTTCTAAACAACGTTGATGGGCTCGTCTCGTCATCATTATATCTTGCATAGGTTTTGTTAAGGAGTGTTTAGGCTCGACCTATAAAACAGGCGCCGCGAGTTTGGCAAAGAAGGTCATCAACGACAGTTTTGTTGATAACATTAGGCGCCGGCTAGATGAGAGTGGTTGTGTACTAACGGACTATGATAAGGTAAGGATGACGACTTTTGAAATCCTTGATACCCACCTCCCGGTCAACCATCACACTTCTTCCTGTCTTCGCAGCTTATGGTAAGCGCATTCTCCACAACATCCGCAGTGTATAGACGTATCGCCTGCTATCTGGGGCCATTTCTATTCCAGTGGGGGGGGGCGTACTTGGCTTAGAAATCTCTTGTTCCTCCTTTGAAAGGCAGTTGGCGGTCCAGGCTTGCGGTCCATCTCCACCCACTCGGCCATAAGCAATTCACTCGTCTGCTCAGTGTCTCTCCACTCGGGACATTGAATCCTGCCCTGGATGCTTCAGCGATAGGAGGCCTCATCATTATTGCTCGCGGACGGCTCTTCACTGCTCTTTTTCATGCTTTTCTGACTGCCACTGCTTTCGTTTCTAATCTGCATTTTCACTGATTCGGAGGCAGAAAAGCTTTAGGGCGGCTATGTACTCAGGGGTCAAAGGGTCACGGGGTTTTGCGCGGCTGCCACGCGCTGAGGTCGTTCGTGGCCGGACTGGATCAACTTCATCGGCGGATATAGTGCAAGGCTCCCGAACCTATAATAAGGTAATTCTGAAAGTACTGTCAATCATAATTGCTGCTGTTCTCGTTAACACCCTCCTATACGCTACTATATACCGCCCTGGCCGCGCGTCGTGACGAGCGATTCGTACGCGAACTAGGAGCCTACGTCGTCGAGCGTAAAAACTGGGCGTGGCACTTACCTGCGGCGCGCCGTTATTGAATGCCCCGCGTCAGACTATTTGCTAATAATGTTGATTCGTAGAACGAATTTGGCTAGACGTCAACCACCGACGTGGCCGTGGAGGCTACAAATTATTGGGTCTCGCTAGCCATTTGTTCGTTTGTAACCGATTTATCAGACTAGCCCGCTTTTCGCAGACCGTTTATTCTATAATCGTTGGACGATTAGCTAATTCGTCAGGTATGGCTAGGCTAATCGCCTAACATATATAGCTAGTCGTTCCGAAAGAGATAGGGCTAAATCAGCCATGGGTGTTAGGCTTTAATGAACATTGATTCATGCTGACGCGGAGGCGATCTGGGCACAACGTACCGATTTGGCTGTAACTACCTGCGATTTGAATATCTACCGCTAACGATTTAGCTGTGTAATTAGATAAACGCTTATATGCCGTGGATGGTTTAGAGCTCTGGTATATCTCTCCGCTTCGTCGGCGATTTAGCTATACATATATGGCTATCCTGAACATCTAACAGTGCTTAAAGTCTGATGAGCTACTAATTGTTTATCAAACGTGAATTTTTAAGACAATGGCACCCCATAACAAGATGGCTAACATACTCAGTGGTGAAGCAATGACTGTATCTATTATTTTGGCGCTGTAATTATAACTGTCTGAATAATGACTTCATCATTCAACCCATATTTCATTTTGCGCGTGGCGCACATGTTCGTTGCGTGTTGCGCATCACACGACCGGCACCGCTCCCCCCGCCAACGAAACTGTATGTTTGCTGATACAGCATATGATTCAAAGCCGTTCTCGGCGAATCTAAGGCGCATGCGCGATACTGATATTGTTATGGGCGGACTACTAGTAGAAGCATTGTTGGAGGAGGCGGGGGAGCTGACGGCTAACTTGGGATTTAGCGCGTGGGGCGATGGTTTCGGCTGCATACCGTGCTCGTCAGAGGCTTGCCTTTTGAAGGCTGAAGACAGATCTGCTGTCGCATTACATGCGTATTGTGCTTGCAAGATAGGCGGTGAGCAGCGTGTATTATGTGAGCTGTTAACGGTACTTAACCTTACGCTCTCGGTCTAGTCGTGGTCGCAGGCCAGGGCAGCTGGCATATGGCAGCTAGTAATGGCACGAGGCAATCCGCGCGTATTTGCATAGTTGCTTAGCGCCTTGGTTGAACCATGAAGATTGGATAGAGGTAGGGCAGCCTCGTTCAGTCACGCGAAGGTTCAGCGGCATGCCTGTCGTAATCGAATGAGGAGGTTTCTAGCCGCTATGATCGATTCGGCGCATATCGCGAGGTGCACCGTGTGTGAAAAAAATTTGGGAAATAGTTTCGGTATAAAAAGAGCAAAGCCAGGCGCTGCATGCATATGCGCACTTACACGGATTCGAGACTCTAAGCATATATACGAAAGTCCGCTCCCATCCCATATTAGTTCTACTCGTCATTTATCTTCCTGCGCTAGTAGCGTCGCGGAGAGTCTGACATTACGCGGATATCTGCTAAGTAGTAGATAGCTGCGGGGTCGAATACATGCCGTTCGTTGTGACTTCGGGGCTGACCTACCCAAGGTGCAGCCAGAGTTAGCGGATCAGTTTCGCGGAGTAAGCGGCAGTGTCGATTATGCATTTTGCTTTTTTCGTGCTTGTGTTCAGCGGCTTATACTCTGCGAACGCAGTCGTTTCAGAAAATGTCGGCCCTTCGTTTTTCAGTGGCTCTGCCGTAGTTCTGTAAGCTGCGCGGGTATAGCTAATAGGCGCCTCCATAGCCCATGTAGTGGCGGGCAGAATAAGGCGTCGCACACCGACATACACTAGATCAGTGAGACATAGTCTCGTTGGGCAGCGTGTGGAAGAATAACGTGGGAACAGACAACACACTTCCCGGACCAAGTACGCGTAACCCCTCGCTAGGGTCATGCGCACCGAAGAGTTTACAATCATTGCTTATCCTCCGGCCATAACTGTGTGGTCATATGCAACTTAGCTACCTTAGCCAGCTTGCAAACTCAAGCAGTCATCCACATCTCTTTCATATTCTGTTCGGTCTCGACCGTTAGAAGGTTTATAAAGGCAGAGAGACTCACTATCTATTTCCAGCTCCTCGAAAGTGGCTTCAATGCTCCATGGGCTTTTAACATATAAAGCTTGACAGTTGCCAGTCGGGGGTTCATTAGGCTGGCATATGCTCACTATTGGCAAAGCAGGGCCTTTTCAAAAAAGAGCAATTGGCTAGTATATAGCTTGTCATATTTGCGCAGGTTGCATAACTGCGAAGCTAGTTTTTTCCTCAAGCTTTTTAAGGGGCACTTCACTACCTCTTACATGCTCTTAAGGTATGACTTCCTGAATGTGGAGATGCCTAAATTCTTCTTTCTGTGTAGCTGTCCCAACGGGCGCGGCCAACTCTCTTCCTGCAAAGAAGCTCGATAGCCCAGTATTCTAACAACATAGACTTCTCTTTTTGGTCAGGGGCTCTACGTTGTATAAACGATTATCCGTATTCGGTTAGAAGTAACTAGGAGTATGCTTGCTTCTTTAGTGGATGAAGTCATTAGTGGATATAGGCAGCGACATAGTGTCAATTAAGTTTAGAGCTTCTAACCTTAGGCGTTCAAGGCCTATACGGCATGAGGTTCGGGTTTAATTTAACTTCGCAACAACGTTTGGGCCAAAGGCTCTCCATGTTATTCTGATCTCTTATAAACGTTTCAATATTTGCGCAATTGAACGACGTAGGGTCAGAGGTAGAATGAATGTCTGTTTTCACCAAGTTCATTCGAGCATTTTGTAGGCTGGTCAGATAAAATGCTTATGTAATGTGGATTGTCTTATGACTCTCGAGCAAGGCTCTGATATAGGTGATGTCAAAGAACTAGTTAAGGCTGTACGACCTGGTCTATACACGAGTGTATCTTCCCTGGAGAGCCTGGGGCCCTAAGGTCTATATTTCATAGTATCATTTCCCCTACAACTTCGCTTCACTCGGGCAAGGGATATTACTGACTTGGTGGCTAAGTTGAATGTTATTGATACTTTTAGGGCACAAAGTGGTACTCACACAAAACTATAAGGGCAGAAACTCGTTTAATAAGATATGTAAAACTAAAATAAAAATAGACTTAAAAGAAGTCGAAGATTATATCCCTGCATTGATAGAACGGACGATGTCGAGAATGTTACAATTCCGGCTTATTACAGCAATCACATTATACCGTGAACCGCTACGCTACACAGTGACAGTATATACTGGCTGGTCAGTGTGTCTGAATCACACAACCATTATATGTATTAATCGAAGCAGGTGTATGTTTGATGTCTATTAATTTTATCATGCCAGATGCCGATATTGCTCTACCGCAAGAAATATCCATAGAATAGGAAAAGGGCAAACTTGGGATCAAGTTCTTCTCTTACACCCCATGGAAATAGGCAAGTGCAAGGTAGCAGGGGGGGGAAAGAAGCATTGCCACAAAAAATAAACAGAATTAGGTCTCCAAAACCCAAAAACCGGCGATTCCGCATCCTGAGAACGTTTCGAGCTGTGGCTAGGTCCAGAAATTATCCGCGCATACTGGATCTCGGTTACCGAGTGCTGCCTGCCATATGCGGGTGCATTTTATGCTGGATTCATATGATATAGTTTCAATGTCAAGCCGAGTACCGGCAGAGAGTTTAATATCATACCTTTGGCTTTCACGCCTATTTACGGTCCTGATTCAATAGCTACCAGTTTTTGCAGCATCAAAAAAAAGGAAGCTGCCGAGGCAGGTACGATGCCCGATGCACTATTTTTCATTGTTTTATGTTAAATCTCTCTTAGAGTGTAACCGTCGCCTAGAGAGGCAGATGACAGCTTAGGTTGTCGGCTCATTGAAGATTCAACCGAGCGATTAACGTACTCCTATTAAGGAGGCAAACTATGGAACATCTAGGGCAGCAGCTCAGTTTTGTATATGTTGATTAGTACATGAGAAAACTAGCTGACTTTCAGAAGACGCAAAATGGTCGGCGTCTATAAGCTCGCTGTAATAAGAAAGATAAGCACAATGCTTCGCGAGTGTAAAATTGAAATGAGAAGGGAGGTTTTTTACAGGCTGCATATTACCTATTTTTATGGCGCGAGATTATTATTATTTAGGCAAACGATACTTGGCACTGGTCGTTCGATAATACTTTTTTTCACGGCTGGGGGTCGATGTTGAAGGGGACAAATGATCTTTTGGAACCCAGGTCTCATATGTAGCAGCTCCCTAATGCTAGGTGGAAACCTTATCAGATAAGTAATGTTCGAGTAGTTCAGGGCAGCACCCGATGCAAAAGTTGCTCAAGGAGGGAGCCGAGACAGGTAAATCATGGCATTCTAACATGTTTCGCATGGAACAGTCAGAGAGGGGAAAGTACGAGCAAACGGCTACTTTCGTCAGGTGAAGAAGTTTTTCAAATTCGTCAGATACTGCGGAATTTTTGAGTAGCAGGTTTTTTTTGCACGTGTAACCTCCACCCACTTGTTGCTTATGTGGGCCTGCGGGCCAATCGTCCGCGTCAGGGCATCGCTAGGTGGCCTGCAGGGCTTTGAGCGGGGGCCCCGACAAACTCGTGATATATAGAGCACTAAGCATTGTGGCCAATAGCTTCTGGAGTTCCTGTGCGGAGATTATGGCTGACAGCTCTCTATACTTCTTATTTGGAGAGTCTGACCGATACCAACTATTTCGGATGAATCTTTCACCCTACTAAAGGATGGCAACTAGTATACGGAATCACAGATATCGCAATATGTATCTCGAAAGCCTGCAGATATGGCGGCAGAAACATTCTATGTTGCT